>WNYA01000344.1:137194-179896 GCA_019512145.1 Engystomops pustulosus | reverse complement strand
TACACCACAACTGACCACACTGTGCACCCCACAAATATTATATGTACCCCTAACACCACAACGGTCCACCAGTGTACCCCCATCTATATCATATATAACCCTCACACCAAACTGACCTCACTGAACCCCACATAATCTATTTACCCCTCACACCACACTGACCCACACTGTGCAACCATATATATCCAGTAATACCCCTCACACCACAAATTGACCACACTGTGCCCCCAAATATATCATATATACTCCTCAACCACAACTGAACACCTGTCCCTCATATATATCCATGTGGCTGCCGTAGGGCGGCATGGTGGCTGAGTGAGTAGCACAGCGCCTTTGGCAGCCACTGGGTCCTGGTTCGAATTCCACCCAGTAAATATAAGAAGGTTGTATGTTTCTACTACGTGTTATGCGTGGTTATCCTCCTGACAGTAATCAGGTTCCTCCAACACTTCAAACATACTGAATAGTGTTAGATGGTAAGCACCCATGGGACAGCGACCAATTGACATGCCTTTGGTGCAGCGCTGCGTTCAATCTGATGCGCCGATATAATCAAGAATATTATATAGTAAGATAAAACCGAGACACACAACTGCCCACCCGTGCCACCCACAGCAGATCATATATACACTACACAACACAACTGACCACACTGGTGCCCCCACAATATCCTCTTTACCCTCACACCACAACTGACCACAACTCGCCTCCATAATATATCATAGTTACCCCTCCACACCACAAACGACGCACACTTGTCCATCCATCATATATCATATACACTCTCACACAAAAAGAACACAATGTGACCCCTACTATATATCATAATATCCTCACACCACAACTTGACCACACTTTTGAACCCGACAATCATCTACCTCTAACACCACAACTGACCACTGTGCTCCCCACAATCTATAAATATACCCTACACCACAACTGACAACACTGTGCCACCACATAGATCATATTACACTCACACCACAACTACCACAACGTGTGACCACACGGCGTATCAATATATACCCCTCACACCCAATATGAAACACTGTGCCCCCCACATATATCATGATACTCTAACACAACAACTGACCTACACGTGCCCCCCAACAATCTCATATATACCCCTCACTAACACCCACAAACTGGGGTGGACCACACGTGCACCCTATATATATATCATAATATACCATCACACCACACTGCCCCCCCAAATTTGACCCCCACTATATCTATATACCTTCACACCACAAAGACCACACTGTGCCCCCCACATATAGCCAAATACCTTCAACCCAAACGCACAAACTGGCTACCCACGTATATCATATATACCCCTCACACCCAAAAAGACCACCACGGTGCCCCACACAGATATCTATAACCCTCACACCAAAAACTGACACACTGTTGCACCAATATATATCATATAACCCTCCACCAAAATGACACACGGGCCCCCCAATATACTATATACTCTCACCACCAAACAACGACCACTATGTGCACCCATATATATATTATACCTCTCACACAACAACTGACAACTGTGCACCCATAAATCATTTATACCCCTAACACACAACTGACCACACGTGTCCCCATATATATATATACTAGTCACAACAGTCCGATTTGACGGGACTTTCCCGTTTTTCGTACCTCTGCCCGCGGCCACGGGAAAGCTATCGAGATTGTCACGGAGCTCTACCCCAAGGTCACGATGGTCCAGCGCTGTTGTACCCCATAGTAACACTTTGAAAAGTCGGAAACTCACAGACGAAGGGCTTCTACAGACATCGGGAGGGGGAATCCTTTCGAAAAGTGGTCGGGATTTTAGCGGAGAGGAGAGAGGGACACGAAGTAAGGCAGAGAAAAAAGATGGACAAAATTTTATGGTAATGACTGAAATCTCCCCTAACGGGCTCTAATCCAGAGCAAGACAGTCGGGCAGGGAATCCTTCTTGAGAGACTGTGTATGGCTTCTTCCCCCCGCCCCCCCCCCCGCACCGACACAAAAGCGAGACGAGAGGAACACGGACACAGTCATCGACGTCAAGAATAGCTCGTATCGCGAGACATATATGGTCTCCCAGGGCTTCCCCAGACACAAGACTCTTTATAAATTAAATCACCTAAAGTTTAGCGGGAAGGCTGAGCATAGAACCTGGGACCCTCTGCACTAGACAGGAGTGAAAAAACCTTTGAGCTATCAAACCCAGTGATACAGAGCTGAGGATTTCTAGAGTAAACTAAGAAATGTCATCAGCCATGTACACTGGTGACACAGACTATGCACTGAGATATAGGAAAACGTTCCTAGCTCCGGGGATCTTCTCAGTAGATGATTATGTAATTATTCAGGACTATTAGTATCATTATTATTATTATATATAAATTTTATATTTTTATTTTTATGGAGATGCTTATCATTAATGGTAAAAATAAGATAAAAAAAAAAAAAAAAAAAACTTAATCATCAATAATAAATAGGGCCTTTTTTTACCATCCAGTGACTCCCCTCAATAATCATAATAGTGCATAATGAACAATAATTGGAAGATCTCTCCCTATTACCAAGGGTGGTACAGAGAGATCATTCCAATATGCAAGTATGTTACCGTAGTGGACTACAAAACTGACCCACTAGTGTAATCAGCGATGTCTTTATCTTATGGATGAATGGTTCACCTGAATGATAGTCGAGTAGAGACCGAACACGTGTAAAGTCTGCCACCTAGAGGTCGCTTATTACTGTATAAGGTATCCACCGTGAGGGATTGTTTCACACATACACGACCAAGGGAGTATCCAATTACCTAGATCCTTATTCATTGTTATATTGACCGAGGATTTTTAATTCCTCACTTACCGTTCATTATTGTTAAATATGGTCACAAAATTTTGGCGGCGTGGGCAGCGGATAATACTACTTTAGTGACCTTACCCGCCTGGGCGCGCGGGCGTTGCGCCCCCCTTATGGCTTTCGACTAGCCACAACCGCGTTGAACGCTTCACCGTTGTCGCATGGATTCTATATCGTTCGTCCCATTTCTTTCCTTCATATACCAAATCCATTGTCCGCGATTTTGGCATACTGCAATCTATACATTCCGCACACCCCTAATACATTGTCGAACAAACGTCCCGCGCCCACTTCTACCCATAACTATATCTACCCCCACACCTAAACGCCCACACTGGCCCCCACATATATTAATACCCATACACATAACTTGACCACACTGAACCCCACCTATATCATATAAACCCTCCACCACAAAATGACCCACACGTGCCATTCCAATATCATATATACCCCTCATACCGCTACCTGCATCATGACAGGAACTACTACAACCACACCACAACATTAGCTGCAAAATAATACTAGTCACAAAATAATAACAACATAATCGCCCATTTCATCTATAGCGTGACTTCCCGTATCCAAAAGACACCTCTATGCTAGGCACCCGCTCTTGCACCGCCCCAAATCAGTCTCCAATCCACTAAACAGTGGCTGTCATAAAACGTCTGCACCCCATGCTTATAGTCAGTTGATTCAACCGTCTTTTGAGCCGCGCGCACACTTTTACGTGAAATCCTGGGGCACACAGCCAACAAAGAGCACAAAATGCACTAAAACAGTCGAGAAAAGCCACGCCCTCTTTATAATGAAACAGGCCCTAGAGCCCCCCCCCCTTACTAATAAAAGGCGCCTAGAGGGCACCCCCTTACCTTAAGGAAAAGGCCATAGAGGCCCCCTGTACTAATTTAAAAGGACCTAGAGGCCCCCGTGTACGAATTAAAGGCCAGAGAGGCCCCCGGGGGACTAAGGAAAAGGACCAGCCCTAGGAGGACCCCTTTACTAATTAAACAGGCCCTAGACGCCCCCCCCCCCCTTTACCAATAAACATAGGCCCTAGAGGACACCCCCCTGGTACTAATTAAAAGGCCTAGGGCCCCCCTTACTACATTTAAAAGGCCCAGAGGCCCACCCACCGGTACTAATAAAAAGTCCCTAGAGGCCCACCCCCCCTTACTAATTAAAAGGCACTAGAGCACCCCCACCCTTACTAAATAAAGGCCTAGCGGCCCCACCCCCGTTATAATTAAAGGCCCAGAGGCCCCCCCCCCCCCCTTACTAATTAAAGGCCCTAGAGGCCCCATTACTAATTAAAAGGCCTAGAGGCCACCCCCTTTCCTAATTAAAGGCCCTAGAGTCCCCCCTTTACCAATTAAAAGGCCCCAGAGTCCCCCTTTACTAATTAAAGGCCGAGAGTCCCCTTTACTATCTTAAAAGGCCCTAGAGTCCCCCTTACCACATTAAACGGCCCTAGCGCGCCTCACTTTACTATAAATTAATAAAAAGCACCCAGCACGCCCGTACTAATAAAAAAAAGCACCTAGCTCCGTCCGGTATACACATAATAAAACTTATATACTACCTTTTGATGTCTTATTATGCTTACCTTCAATTAATGTCGATCCGCACCCACTTCTGTAGATCTGCAACATCAATGACATGGGACGCGCGGTGCAGGAGCTAAGAAGATGGGAGGATCGACGACGCGGGGGCTTGTTAGGAATGTATGGGGCAGAAACACTGGGGGGGCGAGCGGCCAGCACTACACCGGGGCACCATAGTTAGGGCACTTTCCCGCGGCACACCGCAACATGGTGGCGCGGCACCCAGGTGAAAATCACTGCTATATATAGTGGCTCTAAGATTACACCCCCCCCCCCACCCACCACCATTTCTATGCTGTGCACCTATATTTACTTCGTAAATTAAACCACTGTTTCCTCTACACTCCTCTATATAGAATGAGGCACCCCTGGCCTGTATACAGTTTTCTATAAAATGAAGGAAACCCCCACCTCTATCTACTGCCTCACCAATAATATTGCCCCTCCCTCCACTATTACGGGGGCTTAGACATAAATTACACCCCCATATAAGCGCCTCTATATATACACCTATCACATTATTACTCCACCTGTCTTCTCTGCGACCTTTACTAGCAAGTTAACAGTTAAAATATATTAAAAGTTCACTCAACTTTTCCAGACGATTCCCGTGAGGCAGCGCTGACAGGCATGGACAAGAGTTGTGGCTCTCCGTCTGGTCGGGCTGCCAGTTCACAAGACAGCACGATCCATGCGTCATAGAAGGACGTCGTGGGTGGACAGAAGGGCAGGCAGTCGAGGTCACTCTGACATGCATTCTGCACTCTATGGTGTCAGTGCCCTAAAGGCACATACCATCACAGGGTGAGCCGTCTGTATGGAGCTGCTAAATAGCGTTTAGCGGTCAATTAATTAGTGACCGATGATCATGGGGCCTCTGGAGCCCTCAAAGACTCTGCCAGGCTGGAGAAGAGACAGGAGAGGGAGGAGCACAGGATTACATAGCTTCAGATCCTTCTTCACATGGTTCCAGGATCTCTCTCTGCCCACCAGCCGTGATGATCGGATGGACAGTTGCACGGCTCATTTCCACTGATGTAAAAAATGTCATGGAGTGAGACAATGCAACCATAGTACGAACCTGGACCTACCCGACACAAGCAGGCTCCGAACCGAACTCTTCCACTGCGCCGCAAAGTCGAGTCACGCCCAGGAGATCAGTACTGCAGGTCCGCTACCTCTCCGCCTCTGCAGCAGAGGATCCCGGGGAATGGGAAGGCAAGTGGGGGCCCCAGGAACTATTGATGAGTTAGTAGAGGGCGGATCTATAATGCCAGGAAGCCGGGGCCCCATGGAGAGGGATGATCCGGGGCCCGGCGCGCACGTGCTACAGGAGCACCAATGTGATCGGCTCTGGCGGGATGGGCTACAGATGGCTATAGAAGTTTCGAAATTTGTGGCATACCTTGGATGGGTCATATGGAGTTACCCCAGAGGTCTTAATACCATAGGGTTCTATCTCCCTTTTGGCTCTTAATGACTCGTGCTAGGAGGGTATGGGCTTTATTGCCATATTCGTAGCAAGTACGGGAGAAATAACGGAGAAGTTTTTGCAGCAGTCAGGAGTAAGCGCACTTAGCTCTAGCCGTCAACTACTTAATCATACTAAGGGATGGTTACCACAGCAATTGGCGTTATATGGAACGTAGTTCTTTCTCACAACTGCACCCTGACTGCCTGGGTTAAGTTGTTTTTTCTAGAGGTGAACGCGATACAATTCCCAGGATGGACTGTCTTTGGGTGCCGTCTATAGAAAAATGCATGGGAAGGGGAAGAGGTCTTGATTCACTGCAAAGTATCGCAAGAGGCATTGATGATTGTTCGCATGCTAGGTTAGGAGTAGCGTTTCATCGAGTCTCCAGTGCAGTGGCAGAGTGCGGAGGGGAGGTAAAGCTAAGATCAAGTGTGACTAAGGCATGATCTGTCTGACCACGCGATTTGTTCAATTGGATGACTCCGCAGAGTTTTAGAATAGAAATGTCACCAAAAAGTAGTCTATTCAGGGTGTACGTGTTGTGTGGGGGGGAAGTAGAGACGGGTACTTTCTAGCGGCGGGTGTCCACTCTCACATACATAATTTTTTTTTATTTAAGGTCATATTGGCGAGAATCAACCTCCCGGAAGCTGTGCCAGCGTCGGGTTCTGTCGCGGTGTTGGGGAGACCCGAGGATAGAAGTCTGGTCTATTCTCTGAGAACGAGAAAGGGACATTAAAGTCGCACCCAAACTAGAGTGCAGAGGGTTCCCCTGGATTGTGCAGTAGTGTCGGATGTGGGAAAGGAACGTGAGTTGCTAATTTGGGCGGAGAAGTTTACACATTACTATGGGGCGGCCCGATATGGATCCGTGAGAATGATGTATCGACCTTCTGGGTCTGAGAAGGAGATAGTCACTGTAAGCGGCATGCACAGTTATAGTGTATCAAAAATATTCAGCCCAAGCTCTAATAAAAAAATTATAAACAATGGTATCTTTAGTTCAGATTGTTCAAAATTCCTACCTGTAACTAACAATTTAAATTTTGGTCTATGCAAACACAAAAAAATACTCCGCATATATTATCATAATAATAATTGAAACTACCATAAGACCAATATTCCAACCAAAAAGTTTAATATTTCGAATGATCCTCCAAAACCGCACGACAACAGCATTACCACAACAAAAGATAATACCAACATCCTGATACTGACAAAAGACTCTATCCACAGAGCCAGTATTACCAATAATTACACATATGAAAACTCCATTACTAATGAAATTACGCAATATTGTTATTATCAAACACCACCCGCAGCAGGACATATCAATAATGCACCTCTGCACAAGGCCCAAAAATAACATTACATCGGGATTATAGCTACGACATAATGACTCAAGTTTCTGCAATTACTAAATGATAACCTACACACAGGACCAGTATATACACCTATAGTGACCATATAGTAGAATACAGTAAGCACAGAGGCTGCGGTAATCCAATCACTTAAGGTGACGTCCTGATTTGGTTCTTCCCTTCCTGTCGGATCTTCCAGGTGACTCGCAGCCATGACTCGTCTGGGGTTTCAAAACAGAATGTTTGCATAATCTATATACAACATATATCATATTACCACTCGCACCACAATGACCACACTGTACCCCCCATATATCTATATACCCCTCATCCAACAACTGACCAATGTGCACCCAATATGTCTATATACCCCTCCCACCACAATGAACACTGTGCACCCATATATGTCACATACCCCTTACACCACAATGACCTCACTGTACCCCAAAAGATATATTATTTACCATCACACACAATGACCACACTGTACACCCATTATACATATATCCGCCTCATACCAATGACCACAATGTACCCAACATAGATCACATATACCCCTCAGCACCACAACTGACCACACTGTACCCCACATATATCATATATACCCTCACACAACAACTGATACACTGTGCCCCCACATATATATATATTCCCCGCACATCACAACTGACCACACTGTGACGATTACATATATCTATATACCCATCACACCACAACTGACCACACTGTGCCCCCAATATATCCTACATACCCCTCACACCACAACGGCCAACTGTGCCCCCACTAATCATTATTACTCATCACACCACCACAACTGACCAACCCTGTACCGCACATATAATCATATATACCCCTAAACCACAAATGACCACACTGGGCCCCCACATATATCATATATACCCCTCACACCCACAACTGACCACATGTGCCCCACATATATGAATGTACCCCTCACACCACAACTGGACCACACTGTCCCTCTATAATATCATATATACCCCTCATACCACAATGACCCACACTGTGCAACCATATAATATGATATATACCCTCACACCACAACTGACCACATGTGCCCCCACATATATATATGTAACCTCACAACCACAACTGTCCACATGGTACCCCCATATATATCATATAACCCTCACACCACAACTGACCCACTGTTACCCCCCATATATCATATTTACCCCTCACACACAACTGACACACGGCACCCACATATATTATATGTACCCCTCACACCAAACTGTCCACATTGCACCCCCATATATATCATATTATACCCCTCCACCACAACTGACCTCACTGTACCCCACATATATCAATTTACCCATCACACCACAACTGACACACTGTGCACACCATATATATATCCACCCTCACACACAACTGACCACACGTGCTCCCCACATATTCATATATACTCCTCACACCCACACTGAACCACTGTCCTCCATATAGATCATGGTGCTGAGTAGGCGGCATGGTGGATGAGTGAGAGCACATCATGCTTGCAGCATGGGGTCTGGGTTGGAATCCAACACCCAGGTTCAACATCTGCAAAGAGTTTGTATGTTCTCTCGTGTTTGCGTGCGGTTTCTCCGGGTTATCGGTTTCCTCCCACACTTACAAAAAATTAATGTTAGGTTGTTTAGATGTAAGCCCCATGGGGACAGGACAATTGGATATGCTTGTTGCAGCGCTGCGTAATCTGGTGCGCTATATAAATAAAGAATTATTAATATTATTTACCCACTTACACCACAACTGGACCACCACTGTGCCCCCACATATAGCTATATAACCGCTCACACACCACAATGACCACCACTGTGCCCCCCCACATGATCATATTTACCCCCCACACCACACACTTGACCACACGGTCCCTAATATAGATCATAATATCCTACACACCCAACGACACACATGTTCCTCCATATAGATCTATTATATACACACCACAAATGACCCACTGGTGCCCCTACATATATTATAATACTCCTCACACACCACAACAGACACCTACTGGCCCCCTACATATATCATATATACCCATCACACCACACTGACCACACTGTGCCCCCACATATATTCATATATACCCTCACACCACAACGACCACACTGTTGCACCCCACATTATATCATATATACACTCACACCACACTGACCACACTGGGACAACAAATTATATCATATATACCCCTCACACCCAACTGACCACACTGTGCCCCCAATATATCATATATACTCTCACACCAAAATGACCCACACTGTGCCCCCCATCATATACCATATTATACCCCTCACACCACAATGACCACACTGTGCACCCATATTATAATCTATATACCCCTAACCCACAACATGACCACACGGTGCCCCCACATTATCTATATATACCTCTCACACAAAATGACCACACTGGCCAACCCACATATATTCATATATACTCTACACCAAAACTGACCCCACTGTGCACAAAACATCATCTATTACCCCTCACACCACAACCTGACCACACTGTGCCCCCCACATATATCATAATACCTCCTCAACACCAAACTGACCACACTGTGCACCCATATAATCATTATACCCTCACACCACAATGACACACTGTTGGCCACCCCATATATCATATAGACTTCCACACAAACTACCACACGTGCACCATATATATCATATACCTCTCACCACCACACTGAACACACGGTGCACCCATATATAATCATATATACCCTCACAACCACAACTGACAACACGGTGGCCCCATATATATCATATACAAGCTCCAAAGTCCCGATTTGACGGAACTTTCCCGTTTTTCTACATCTGCCATCGTAACGGGCAGCTTGAGATTGTCACGGATTATCCCCCCCCCCCCCAAGGGGTTTTCCCGCCGTGTCCAGCCTGTGTCCCAATAGTAAATACTTTGAAAGTCTAAAGTCACAGTAAGAATGGCTTCTACAGACATCGGGAGGGAATCCTTTTCGAGAATTGTCGGCTTAGCGGAGAGACGAGGGGACACGACATAGGTCAGATCACCATTGTCCATATATGGTCATGCATTCCTGGTTCCCCAGAGCAGAATCGGGGCAGGGAAATCCTTTAGAGATGTGTTGCTTAGCAAGAGAGAAGCAGGGACACGGCATCAGCTCAGATCTCTAGCTGTCCATATATGGTCTCCAGGGTTCCCCAGACACAAGCTCTTTATATAATTAAATACATAAAGTTTTGGCAAGGCTGAGATTGACCTGGGACCCTGTGCACATAGACGGAGCTTAAACTAATGAGTATAAAACCAGTGATCAGAGCTGAGGGATTCTGGTAATAAGGGACATGTTATCAGCCATTTCCCAACTGTGACAACAGACTAATGCACTGAGATATTAGAGAGGCTCTTTCTCAGCGAGTATTATTGGCATTATTCAGGACTATTATTATTATTAGTCTTATTATATTATAAATTTTATATTTTATATTATGGAGATGATTAGTAATAATGGTAAAACTACATAATAATCAATTCCCTTCTGTCTGATCTTCCAGGTGACTTCTTGCAGCCATGACTCTCTGCGGGTTTATAAAACAGACATGGTTTGCGTCATCCTATATACACATATATCATATATACCCATCACACTACAATTGACCACCCTGTGCCCCCACATATATCATATATAAACCCCTCACACCACAACTGACCACACTGTACTACCCACATATATCATCAGGGCCGGCGCTATGGGTAGGCAAAGGTGGCAATTGCCCAGGGCCCCCAGGGAGCAGTACCACCTCCAGAGATCTCCTGACGCTTCAGTACCTCATCCCAGAATATCCTAACAGTCCAGTACCTCCCCCAGAGATCTCCTAACACTCCAGTACCTCACACAGAGACCTCCTAACAGGTCAGCACCTCCTCCATACACCTTCTATCAGTTCAGTACCCAGGGCCGGCGCTATGGGTAGGCAAAGGTGGCAATTGCCCAGGGCCCCCAGGGAGAAAGGGGAGAATCTCTTCTTTCAAATGAATCTTGAATTGTGTTTCTAGGTGCTATGGATCCAGAGATATTCAGGTTTAAAGTGAGAATATCAGGTGCCATTTTTATATATAAATATAACTTCCGACGGCAGTTTAACAGTTAATATCTCCGTTTTTCTGCATTTTAGAAACACAAATTTAGATTCATATAAAATAGGAGACTCTCTTCTTTCATAGGAAAAAAGAAGTGAGGCTCTATGAGTCACAGAACCAGAGATACAGCCCCCTGAAGTGTCTCCCCCATCTCCAGATACTTAGCCATCAAGCTGCAGGGAGCATTAGCTGCACACAGGAGCTGCTGAGCCTCACAGATAATGGAAATATTCACTTTATATGTTACTAGTACTACATTTTGAGAAGGGATAATATCAACTAATATTCATGTTTTTAACCCTTCTCTATGCAAATCTAAGAACACACTTTGGGCCACATGTATCAATCGTTTTTTTCTGTTGTTTTTGCGCCTTTTCATTCAGGCGCACCATTTTTTGTGCCATTTTTGCGACTAAATGTGACTAAATGTTAGCTGCGCAGCAAAAAATAACCAGCTTTCCCTCATTTATCCTAGCAATCCAGATGTTTTGATGCGCCTAATGATATTCATCACTTGCGACTTTTCATTTAGGCGCAAAAACGGGCGCAAAAACACTCCAGCCCGGAGCTGGCGTTAACTGAGAAGAAAGCACTGAGCCCCTTTGCAGAAGAGCTCATTTCTAGCAGAAAACCTCATCCAGACACTGCAGACACTAGAACAGATCATACAGACATGAGATACTCTGCAGACACTAGTACAGATAATACAGTCATTAGATACTCTGCAGACAGGAGCTGCAGACTCTATTTACACTTTATCACCTTCTATTTACAAAACATTCTGCAGAATCCTGAGCTCAGAGCAAGAGAGAAGAGAACGTTACAGAATGTTGCACATAGTACTGACAGGTGTCCCCCATGTCATTCTACACAGTGTCTGAGGGGGATACTGTGTAGAATTACAGGGGTGCAGCAGGAGACCAGCACTGGGGGATCCCCTCCAGGAGAAGCCCCTGCTGAGGAGATCACTGGGTGCTGGGTGTCACACACCTGGGTGCTGCTGAGGAGGTCACTGGGTGCTGGGTGTCACATACCTGGGTGCTGCTGTGAGTGTTATCTTCATTCTGGGCTGTGGGAGAAGCAGAGAGGAGCTTGTAGCAGGATGACATGTAAGTGCCTGAATCTAACATTACGCCGAAACTGCGCCAAAATTGCGCCTAAACTGTGTTAAAGTAAAGTGATTAATAAGAGGCAGGAAATTAACTTATCACAGATGGTTGTGCTAATTCTGTAAAAGCTTGTGATAATTCTGGAAAACAGTGCACCAGAATTTAGGCGCAACTACTACACTTATGCGCACAAAAATGATAAATGTGGCCCATTCTCTCTTATTCCCTTTTATTTTGTGATAGTTATTTTTTGTTGGGAAAATTGACTGATACGATGAACATTCAATCCTCTTCGCTTAATGTGACTACACCGCGACCAGAACATGTCCATAAAGCCATATGTAACACCAAAAACACACACATGTCCTGGTATAAAGTTTTTATTTCCCATCATCCTCCATTATTTACACCTATGTTATGACGTTCTCACTCTCATTCTTATGAAGCGCGGAGGGTTCTGTTATTGTGATAATACAATGGCGACATCTAAACGTGACTTTTATTATCTCATTAGAGAGGTTTATGGATATATAGTTATTTATTTGGGTTACCATTGTGTAAGGAACAGACAATGATACGTCTGTGTGAATTTTCTGCAGTTCCCTTTGCTGCATATTTCGGTGAATACAGTATATTGGAGTGGGGTATGTATGCTCTCCTCACATCTTACTGGTTTAGGAAAGTAGATTTTCTTTATTTAAGTATCTGGATTTGTACATATTTTAGAGGAAATTTTGAATGTTAATTGCCAAATGCATCGCCTGGTTGTCTGCTTTCAAAATTCTATAGGTTTTATGGCGCCTTTACTTTTTATTCTGTTTTATTGATATATTTTGCAGGTTGTGACTGTCTAAAAATGTCTAGCTGAAAAGCAGATATCTAGTTATTACAGTTTTAGTGATATTATGTGAATTTATTCATGTGAACATATCAATAGGGCACATTTGTGAACTCTACAAATGTCCATGTATTACATTTAGGAGATGTGAAGGTAAATATTTTCTGTTTGGATCAAATTTTTTGCCATCAAAGTCAAATTTTAAGTATTTTTAATAAAATGTTTCAATTTGAATCAAAATTGCATGAAGGCGCCTATGTCTATAAAATCTTTGATGCAATTTTGAAAATGGGGCAAGTGTCTGCTTTCAGAAAATATCGGTCCCCCTCCCCAAATTTTTTGGAGTGTGGGAGGAAACCGGAGGACCCGGAGGAAACCCACGCAGACACAGAGAGAACATACCAAATCTTTGCAGATGTTGACCAGCGCTGCAAGGCTGTAGTGCTAATCACGGAGCCACCATGCTACCCATAAATCTCCCTATCATCTATCTATCTCCTATAAAACTCTCCCATATTACAGTTTGTTTTACCATACTAAAGGAGCCTCTTGCTGACTGTGACTGGTCATAAAATAGTTTTATTTTGGGGCCCCACTTTTAGTTTTGCCCAGGGCCCCACTTTGTCTAGAACCGGCCCTGTCAGTACCTCCTCCAGAGATCTCCTGACACTCCAGTACCTCATCCCAGTGCATCCTCACCACTTTCCTACTGAGCATTCTTAGGTGGCTCTCATTATCTCCTTGTTTTCTGGAGAAGCTTTATCCAGGGCTAATCCTCTAGCTAATATCCTGGCCACATTTCTGGCTACATTCAGGACTGTAATTACTAGAGATGAGCGAACACACTCATCCGAGTTTGATGCTCCTTCGAGCATTAGCGTACTCTGAACTGCTCGTTGCTCGGACGAATACTTCGCCAGCTTGAAAAAATGGCATCTCCCGCCGTTTTGAATTTTGGCGGCCAGAAACAGAGCCAATCACAAGCCAGGAGACTCTGCACTCCACCCAGCATGACGTGGTACCCTTACACGTCGATAGCAGGGGTTTGCTGGCCTGATCAGGTGACCCTGGAATAGACTAGCCCCTGTCCACGCTGCCCGCATCATTCTCTGTCTGGATGCCGTTAGGGAGAGAGCTGCTGCTGCTGCAGGGATAGCGTTAGGCTGTTAAATTAGCTTACTGTTAGGCAGGAGTGAGTCTACAAGAACCCAACAGCCCTTGTTAGGGCTAGAATAGCGTTATATATATATATTTTTTTGTTTGCTTGTGGCTGGCCTTGCTGGCACTAGTAGTGCAGCTGGTACCATATTGTGACGAATTTGCAGGGAGACTTGCGAATGTTATATTTAGCTCTTAGTGACACACATATCCATCTCAAACACCTAAGTGGGACAATTTATTAGGGGTTTGATTGAATTAGGCACAGTCTGCTTTTTCTTTTTTTTTTTTACTTTTATATTTTTTTATAACTCAAAGTCATCAGGCTAGAAGCTAGCCATAGCAATAGGATAGCATCGTTTTGTTAAAAAAACAAAAAAACACCAAAAAAATAATTTAAAAAATTGACAGTTTACACTTTAATTTTGAAAATGTTGAACCCGAGGGCTAGGGGTAGAGGACGAGGGCGTGGACGTCCAACTACTGCAGGGGTCAGAGGCCGTGGTCCTGGGCAGGGTGAGACACCACCTGCTGATGAGGGAGCAGGGGGGCGCCGCAGAGCTACACTCCCTAGGTTCATGTCTCAAGTTACTGGGACTCGAGGTAGAGCACTGTTGAGGCCAGAACAGTGTGAACAGGTGATGTCGTGGATTGCGGACAATGCTTCTAGCCATTTTTCCACCAGTCAGTCTTCCACGCAGTCCACCCATGTCACCAAAATCAGCACTCCTCCTGCTCCTCCACCTCAGCCTCCTTCCCCCCAGTCTGCCCCCTCCCAGGAAAATTTGGCATTTAAACCGGCATACTCTAAGGAACTGTTTTCTGGACCCTTCCCAGAGTCACAAACCACTTGTCCGGTTGCTGCTGAGCTCTTTTCCGATGCCCAGGTTTTCCACCGGTCGCAGTCTGTGGGTGATGATGACATTGTTAACGTAGTGGAAGAAGTGTGTAAAAAGGTGTCGGACGATGAGGAGACACAGTTGTCAGACAGTGGTGAAGTTGTTGTCAGGGCAGGAAGTCCGAGGGGGGAGCAGACTGAGGGATCGGGGGATGATGAGGTGACAGACCCAAGCTGGGTTGATAGGCCGGGTGAACACAGTGCTTTTGAGACGGAGGAGAGTCCTCGATGAGAACAGGTTGGAAAAGGCAGTGGTGGGGCCAGACGGAGTGGCAGGGCCTGAGCTGGTGCATCAGCGCCAAATGTTTCACGTAGTGAAGCTAGTGAAGGCGAGGGCTAAATTTTTTCGGAAGTCTGGAGGTTCTTTAAAGAAACACCAGATGACCGACGGACTGTGGTGTGCAACCTGTGCCAGACCAGGATCAGCAGGGGTTCCACCACTACCAGCTTAACCACCACCAGTATGCGCAGGCATATGAATGCTAAACACGCCACTCAATGGAACCAAGGCCGTTCACCTCCGGCCGGGCACACCACTACTCCTTCCCCTGTGTCATCTGCTGCCTCTGCTAGTCAGCCCCCTGCCCAGGACCCCGGCCCAAACACCTCCCGTGCGAAAACCACACCTTCGCCTCCACAATCCTCCACAGCATCCACCAATGTCTCCATGCGCAGCGTTCAGCTCTCCATACCCCAGACGCTGGAGCACAAGAGGAAGTACAGTGCAACCCACCCACACGCCCAAGCCCTCAACGTCCACTTAGCCTGGAGATGCTGCCCTATAGGCTGGTAGAGACCGAGGCCTTTTGCAACCTCATGACGGCGGCCGCCCCTTGGTATTCGGTCCCCAGCCGCCACTGCTTTTCCAGATGTGCCGTCCCAGCACGTTTCAGACAACATCATCCGTGCCCTGACCAACGCCGTTTCTGACAAGGTCCACCTGACCACGGTACAAGCAAAATCTTTCCACTCTCATCCCTGGAGGAAAGGAGTGTGAGAATGCATGAATACCAGCAGGCCCTGGTGCACAAGCTGAAACATTATTTCCCTTCTGACAACGCTAGCGGCAGAGGGCGTACTTCTGCGGGACAAGTAGCGAGGGAGAGTAGGGCTGAACATGTTGCACGAACTGGCGCTTTACGCCTTGGAGGTTCTTGCCTGCCCTGCCGCTAGCGTGTTGTCTGAGCGGGTTTTCAGTGCAGCTGATGGCATCATCACCGATAAGCGTACACGCCTGTCGACTGACAGGCTGACGCTTATCAAGATGAATAAAGCCTGGATTTCTCAGGATTTCCATTCTCCACCAGGTGAAAGAAGCTCAACCAGAATAATGTATGCACTCCTCCTCCCTTATTTTCCTCCTTCTCCTCCTCTTTGTACACTAAAGCAGAGGAAACTGGCTATTTTTTGCCAGGGCCAACTGGCTCTAGGTATAATACTCTATGTATTTAATTTTTCGGGAGGGCCACCCACCCGCTCCTCTGGTTTGAAAACTTTATTGGACTGCCACATACAGGCACTATCCAAATTTAATTGTCTCCATAGCAGCCTCCACACGTCGTCTTTATAGCTGCCTCCACACGTTGTCTCCATTGCTACCTCCACACATCATCTCCATAGCTGTCTCCCAAAGTCGTCCATATAGCTGCCTCAGCGGCATCCATGCATATGCCTCAGAGGCATGCATGCATACTGCCTCTGCTGTTTCCTGTCCATTTCGCCTCCACAATCCTCAACAGCGTCCACCAATGTCTCCATGCGCAACTTTCATCTGTCTATACCCCAGACGCTGGAGCGTGAGAGGATATACAGCACATTATCCCCTTAGCAAACGAGCTGTGTCAGGCAGAATTTTGGGTTGTTTTCATGGCTTCCACATCAAACTTGTTAACTTTGTCGCCACCCTGCTGTGTTATCCACAAAATATACTGGCAAACTTTTATCATTTACCAATATTATTTCAGCGCTTCTTGCGCATCTGTTTACATTCCCCTCACCCGCCATAACCAAAACTTATAAGAACAGTACTAGACTTGATCTTATCCAAAAGGTTCTTAGAAGTGCTGTTTGTAGCGCCTGCTTTGAAAATGATACTTTTTTCAAAGGATTTGGGTGGGGAGGAGCCGGAGATACAGGGGCTTGGACAGGAGAAAGCTCACCGCTGGCAGCAGACGCCAGCTCCATCCCAAGATTAGCACCTCAGAGGCTTCCATGCATGCTGCCCCTGCTGTTTCCTGTCCATTTTGCCTCCACGATGCTCCACAGCGTCCACCAATGTCTCCATGCACAACTTTCAACTCTCTATACCCCAGACGCTGGAGCGCGAGAGGATATGCAGCACATCATCCCGTTATCAAACGAGCTGTGTCAGGCAGAATTTTCAGGTGTTTCACCAGATACATAGTGGAACTCGGCCCATCTGTCGCCGCCATGCTGGAGACCTGAAGTTGCAGCGCAATATGAATGCCCCATACTGTCGCTCTTAATCATGGAAGTCGTCTCCATGGCTGCCTCCACATGTCGTCCCCTTATCAAAAGAGCTGTGTCAGGCTCATTTTTCGGGTGTTTCACCAGATACGTTATGGAACTTGGTCACTATGTCGCCACCATGCTGTGTTATCGACTAAATATACCGTCAACCTTTTGTTCACATAGGAAATCATTTCAGCGACATTTTGCCTACCTCCTTTGGTTCTCTCATGCCACCCAGTGTTTGAAGCTGCGTCCATTTGGGGTTAGCGCATGCAGACTCTAGCACTGCCGTCGCCTCTGCATGCCCGTCTTCTATAGTGTCAGGGTCAATTATTGGATGTTAGAGCCATCTAGCCTCATCGGTCACTCTGTCATCGCCATGCGGTTGCCCATAATTTTGGCATAATGGTGCGAAAGCAGCTCAGAGGCATCCATGCATGCTGCTCCTGTTTCCTGTCCATTTCCGGGGTTCCATCACATTTTCTGAGGTTCCAGGTGTTGGCCAAGCTTCCCTGTGCAGACCCTTGTTCCCCTTGAAAAATGCTGAGTCTCCCATTGACTTCAAGGGAGTTCGTTATTGAGACGAGCACTCGAGAATCGGAAAAGTTGTCTCGAATAATGAGCACACGAGCGCGTGATCTAGTAATTACCATTTATCAGTTTCAGTTCTGTGAAAACCAGTCTATTCAAACAATGAATTTGGGGCATATTAAAGTGAATTTGCACTTCCTATGTTCATTAGGGGCAATGAAAGTTGCAAACAGCATTTGTACCCAACTGTGCCAAAACAATGCTAAACAGAAAAAAAAAAGACAATAGAATTTCCACCATGACTTGGCCACATGTATTGACATGCGCTTTCATGAACTTGCTAAGGAGGTGACTTGTGAAAAAATGGATTTTGAAACTGGCACTATTTTAAGTTTGATTTTGCTAATATAGGGGAGTCCATGCAAGTGAGGGCAGACATAGAGATTCGTCTGAGCCTCGAGAACTAATTCTGATACCAGTGATCAAAAACACCGAGAATTAACAACATGTCGTACGTGACAGAAAAAATGGGGCACATTTACCGAGATCCGTGCGTCGTGAGTCAGGCGTTCTGACTTTGCACATTCTGTTTAAGAGTGCCCGCTCCACACATGTACAGTTTGCAACTGTTTTTAGAATATGTGCCCCACTACTGTGAGGTTCGTGACTGCCCCTGGCCCGGGAAACTCCAGTTCCTAGGTTGGTAGGAGGAGGGGCAAACCTCGGAGTTGGAATTCTACTTCTCTCCGAAGAGTCTATTTCCTTCCGTGTTGGGGTCTGAACGAAAGTCAGATCTCAGTAAAGGTGTATGCTGACTGTGGAAGCTGCTGCTAACTTCATTCAAGAGGACTTGCTTTGTAGCACAACTACCCTGACTTGCCCTAAGAAGCCCTGTGTGTTTCCTCTTTACAATGGCAGACAGTTTCCAGAGAAATTGAATTGTCACAGAACATCTGCTACTGCAAATAGGGGCCCTGCACTCAGAGAGCATCTGGTTTTTTCATTATGCCAATTCCTTAACCAAGTACTTGGGCCTTCCCTGGTTCGACGAACATTCATACGGTTTGTAATACGTGCCTCCCATAGTATGCGCGCTTTTGAAAAAGGAGGCACTCAGACTCTCCCACCACATTGTCCATGTGGCTGTCCCAACAGATCTGATGCCTGAAACTTCACCTTCTTGTCCCTGCTGAGACTCTGCAGATATGTACAAGTAGAAATTGCAGTGTGCGCCACTTGCTCTTATCCCAATCAAGACTGTCCTTCATCAATTTATAACTATTAATAGAGTAAAAAACAAACAGTTATGACTGAAGCACTACAATATAGCATGTAAACTTCTTCAGATATGTATCATATTCAAGTCCACTATTTGATATTAATATGTCCCTTGTATGTGATATAGTATCATGGTTGACAGTTTAAAATATAACGTTATATATTTCAAGCGTTTATTTCTATGTAAGTAGTGTGTAACTTATACAAATATGGTGCAGTTATTCACGTTATTAGTCACCCCTGGGCATCCGGGAGGTAAGCTGATGATACTGGCTTTAAGCTCTTACGTATTGTTGAAATTCATTTCACTGCGTTGTGTGTTTAATGTCAACCATAAGCGGGAGCAAGAGTTCGGAGGAAGGAAAGGCCAGCTAGTTTTAATCACGATCTCACTGTAGTTGAAAGAAGTCACCTGTTTGTATAGATGAGAATTCATCTTCTGAAACAGCCAGCTGTATCAATTTGAGGCGTAACATAAACGACCCATAGGGATTGGCACCTGTTCTATTGAGATAAGGCATGGCAATGGCATTAGGTCCGGTTTCAGTATGTCGTTTTAGGTAGTCACTTTCACTGTTAGAAGCTCTTACCAAATGGCCCAAATAGCGACGTTATACTGTCGTGAATTGGTACAAACAAGTTTCTTGAGCCAACTTTTATATATCGGCCTGAGCTTCACACACTGTGCTGCATGTTTCTGAGAGCAACCAGTGCCATCGCTGGGATATGTAGTGCGCCTCAATTGACAACAGCGCCATTTGCAAGCAATAAATTCTCCATCTATCACAGGACAGGACTGTTCTACTACATCCGGACTGGACACGGTGGTGACTATTGTAGAAAGGATACTGCCCTTTTCTCACCATTGCTCCCAATGGGACTGCAACACTAACCACTGAGAGCCCCAAAGACACACCAGGCAAACAAGATGACGCATGAAACACAGAAGGATTTTCACGATCACTACTGTAAGTAGCAAATATTCAGCCCCGTTATCAATGGATATACACCACGTGACATACGGATTAAAATGCTCGAGATAATGCTCTAATATAACAAAAAATATAATAATGTAAATAAAACATAGTAGATAAAAACAAGAAATATCACTGGACAATACATAAGAGTCAAAAGTCAAAGAGACACGCCAATCGGTGCATAAGAACAAACAAATGTAAATACATAATTTAGACTAAAAAAGTAAGTCATACATAGGTGTTTCCGAACTATTAGATATTGGAGACATATCCGAAAAGGTGAGTCAGCTAGTAGAATTAGATAGATATATCATCTATAGCATAGAGAAATGGTTAGTGATTCATATTGAAGAGGTTATTGACGTACCCTATATCTAGCGGGTGAGAGAGTTGAATCAGCGGTTCCTAGATATGCCACCAATACAAGTGAAGATAGTAGAAAGAAAAGAACAAGGCCTTATAATATTTCATTTCTCTATATGCTATAGATGGAATATATCTATCAATCTAAACTAGCGGCACACTTGTTCCATATAATATTCAAAACACCTATTATGATTTCTGTTATATAACTTATGTATTTTACATCCTTGTTTTGTTCGTATTTGAAATGTCTTTCATTGGACATGTGGGACTTTATCGAATCTTGCTGTTATCCATTTGGTCTTCTATCTACAGATTCCATTTAACTTATCTATATTTTTTAGTATATTAGCTAGCAAGGCTCGATAAGAGCCCAGCTAGAAGCATTGGCGGGATGTTGTATGTAGATCATTTCGATTTACTGTCTCTTAAATCCAGTACCCTCAAGTAAGTTTATCATACTTCATACAGATATATTTTTTGGACTATAGAGAGCATTGTAACCGCTTTCGAGAGACACATGTAAAAACTTTACGGACCCGCATGCAAAGAACGATGCGGGGATACGCTCCCGAAAACGCGCGTCGTCCTTGTTTATACCTCAATCAAAGCCTTGACAACACCGAGAGAAGCGCATGGAAAAACTCGCGTCTACTGTGATTTTGTACCCCACGCGTGTACCTTCTATTCCCGATTCCAATCGGAAAAAAAAGGAACCACCTCCACCGCAGTCCGTAACGTCCCGTGACTCGCGTCCGATCTTATACGTATTTAGTTGTTTACCCACTATGTCTATTGAACATGCATTTCTGATAAATACTTGATGCAGCTTTGTGTTTATTGGTTTCTACTGACCCAGCGTGTATGAAAGACCGGTGTCATGCGTCGTGAAGTGTGTGGACTTATTTCAGATTTATATGTATGCGCAGGTAATAATTAGATCCCGTCCAACAACATTTGATTGTGGCTAGCTGGATGGATGTGGACATATAGGTACAGTGGAATGCCCAAGTTAGCATTTAGGCTCTAGTCTCCCATTTTTGTATCTGAAATGGTCTCTTCCTAGATGGTGGAGTGATTTCATGTGTCAACCTGTTTGTTACTTCAATTTAGATTGGTATTTTTTTTTTTTGTTTTTCACAATCCTTACAAATGTTTATTAAAACGCCTGCGAAATTGATTCAACGCTTCACAGTCCATAGTATAACCGTATATGGCGCCATTGTAACTAGACATCTAATGAGTAGAGTCAGCCACATATGTCACGATGTAACTGCTTAAATTAGGTCACGCTTGCATGGACGCTAGGGACCATGATAACAGGCAGGGACAGTGACAGAAAGTACTTAGCAGGATTTCGTTCGTTACTTGCTGTCAGAGGTGTCTCCGTCTGCTGGTTCATGGTAAAAATCATGTGAAAAAAAAAACGGGAGGTTGTAACTAAAGTGAACGAAAAAATTCGAAATGGAAAAAAACCCACGTATCGCGCCACAATAATGCATAGCGTACTCTGAATGCTCGTTGCTGGCAACGAATACTTCGCTCCATCTAAGAGAGAAAGGAATCTCCCGCCGTTTGATTTTGGCGGCCAGAAACAGAGCCAATCACAAGCCAGGAGACTTTGCACTCCACCCCAGGATGGACTGGGGTACCTTACAGTCGATGAAAGTGGTTGCTGCTGATAGTTGACCTGGAATGACTAGCCCTGTCACGCTGCCTGCGCATCATTCTCTGTCTGGATGCCGCTTAGGGAGAGAGTGCTGATGCTTGCAGGGGATACGTTAGGCTGTTAAATTAGCTTACGTTAGGCAGGAGTGAGTCTACAAGAACCCAACAGCCCTTTTAGGGCTACAATGCGTTATATTTATATATATTTTTTTTGTTGTGGCTGGGCTTGCTGGCACTAGGTCAGCTGGAGTCCCATATTGTGCGAATTTGAGGAGACTTGCGATTATATTTAGCTCTTAGTGACACACACTATCCATCTAAACACCAAGTGGGACAATTTATTAGGGTTTGATGTGAATTAGCACATCGAGCTGTCTTTTTTTTTTTTATGTTTTATTTTTTTTTATATAAAGCATCGAGCATCATTGTGCAGTAGTAGACTAGCCATAGCAATAGGATAGCATCGTTTGTTAAAAAAAAAAAAAAACCAAAAAAAAAAAAAAATTTGACAGTTTACACTTTAATTTTGAAAATGTTGAACCCGAGGCTAGGGGTAGAGGAGAGGGGTGGAGTCCAACTACTGCAGGGTCAGAAGGCCGTGGTCCTGGGCAGGGTGAGCAACCACCTGCTGATAGGGACGCAGGGGCGCCAGAGAGCTACACCTCCTAGTTCATGTCTCAAGTTACTGGGACTCTGAGGTAGAGCACTGTTGAGTCGAACAGTGCTGAAGAGAGTGATGGTCGTGGATTGCATTTCCACGTCAGTCTTCACTTCCACCATTCACCAATCAGCATCCCTCTCGCTCCTCGCCCCTCCTTCCCCCCAGTCTGCCCCCTCCCAGAAAATTTGGCAATTGTACAACTCGGCATACTCTAGGAACTATTTTTGGGACCCTTCCCAGAGTCACAACACCACGTTTCCGGTTGCTGCTGAGCTCTGTTCCGATGCCCAGGTTTCCACCGTCTGCAGTTGGTGAGGGTGCTAGAGAAGTTGCTAAGTGATGATGGATAGGAAGATAGTTGGTAGTTAAAAGGTGTGTCGGACGATGAGGAGACACGGTTGTCAGACGCATGGTGAAGTTGTTGTAGGGAGGAAGTCCGAGGGGGGAGCAGGATGAGGGATCGGGGGATGATGATGGTGACAGACCCAAGCTGGGTTGGAGGGTGACCGGTTATGAACACAGTGCTTTGAGACGGAGGGAAGTCCTCGATAAGACAGGGTGGAAGAGGCCGTGGTGGGCCAGACGGAGAGGCAGGGCCGAGCTGGTGCATCAGCGCCAAATGTTTCACGTAGTAAGCTGTGAAGGCGAGGGCTAGATTTTTTCAGAAGTCTGAGAGTTGTTTTCAAGAGAAACACCAGATGACGAGGACTGTGGTGTGCAACTGTGTCACAACACAGGTATCCGCAGGGGTTCCCACCTACAAGCTTAACCACCACAGTGGATGCGCAGGCATAGATTGCTAAACACTCACTACAAATGGCACCAAGGCACGATTCACCTCTGGCCGGGCACACCAAGCCTTCTCTTCCCCCCTGTGTCATATGCATGTCATTAACCCTGACCCTGGACCCGGCCTAAATTCTACCGGACGACAACCCATCTTCGCCTCCACGATCTCCACAGCCATCCACCAGGTTCAGCTCTCATCCCAACGCTGGAGCGCAAAGGAAATATAGTGCACCCACCCACCTACACGCCCAAGCCCTCAAAAAGCTACATCTCCAAACCGCTTAGCCTGGAGATGCTGCCCTAAGGCTGGTTAGAGACAGAGGCCTTTTGAACTCATGGCGGCGGCACGACACCTAGGGATTCGGCTCCCCAACGCAACTTTCCTGCGAATTGTGCGTCCCGCCCTGCACAAGCAGTGTCAGACAACCATAACCGTGCCCTGACCAAAGGTTTTGACAAGGGTCACCTGACCACGGACAAGTGGACGAAGCGGCTGCCGGGCAGGGCGGATCTATATCGCTGATGGCACATGGGTGAACTTGGTGGCGGATGGGAAAGAGTCTTAACCGGGGTTGGTCATATTACTGCAACGCGGGGATTTGCGGGGCCTACCCGTGTCCAGGTCCTCTTCAGGGCCTACTATGCATCCTCCTTCTCCCCGCCCCTCCTCCACTCCTCCTCCGAATTACCATCCGTGCGGCATGGCGCCATTCGCGGTTAGCTCTAGGCACGCAGCGAGTGGGGGCCCTCGCTAACAGGCCAGAGTTAAGTGGTACCAGCGGGATGGAGCCCCTTCATTTGGATGGGGCCCCCAGCTCGGCAACCGACTGTGGGCCACCCTCCCACAACCAATATATGCAAAAGCTACCACAGTTATAGTGTATTCAAATATCAGCCCAAGCCTAAAAAAATTAAAACAATGGTTCTCTTATTTCAGATTGGTTCATAAATTCCTACCTTTACGAAATCCAATTTAAAATTTTGGTCGATGACCAAACCAAAAAAAATACTCCCGCACCATAATATTATCATAATAATAATTAAAACTTCATAAGACCAATATTCCAAACAAAAAACTGTTTCCAATTGATCCCTCCAAACCGCGACCCAAAGCATCAACCACAACATGAGTGCTACCCACTCCGATACTGACCCAGACCGTATTACATAATTACACATATAAAACTCTACTTACTGATGAAACTTTAGACATATTGTTATATACAAAACCCACCCCGCAGAGAACAATATCACTAATAGCACATCTGTACAAGGCCAAATAATAACATTACATAAGGATTATAGCACTACTAATGACCGAATAAAAATTGCAATACTAAATGATAACCAACACAGGACCAGTATGTACCAGCTTCTAGTGAACATTATAGTAGTATATACCAGTCCTGCAAGAGGCACAGTCGTGATTCAATCTCTTACAGGTGACGTCCCTCATGTTGCTCGTCCCTCCTGTCTGAATTCTCAGGGACTTCTTGCAGCCAGACTCTGGTGGGTGTTAAAACAGACATGGTTTGCGTCATCCTATATACACCTATATAAATTAACCATCACACTACAATTTGACCCACCATGATGCCAGCCCCACCTATATCATATATACCCCCATCGACACCACAACTGAGCACACTTGACTACCCACATATTTAGCAGGGCCGGCGCTATGGGTAGGCAAACGGTGGCAAATTGCCAGCCGGACCCAGGGAGAAGGGGAGCAGGCTCTTCTTTCAAATGCATCTTGCTGTGTTTCTAGGTGTTATGGATCCAAGAGTCTCAGTTTTAAAGTGAGAATAAGGTGCATTTTTATATATAATATAAACTGCCTGCGGAAGGTTAAAGTAATATCTCCGTTTTTCTGATTAGAAAACACAAATTATATTCATATAAAAGAGGGACTCTTCTGTGTCTTCATAGGAAAAAAGAAGATAAGGTTCTATGAGCACAGAACCAAGGCATACAGCCCCCTGAAGTGTCTCCCCATCTCCAGATTCAGCCCTCAGGCGTGCAGGGTAGATTAGACTGCACGAAAAGGAGCTGACTGAAGCCAGCTCACAGATAATGGACCATATCAACTTCGTAATGTACTTACTACATTTTGAGAAGGGATAATATCAACTAATATTCAGTTTTCTAACCTTCTCTATTGGAAAATCTAAGACACACTTTGGGCCACATGTATCCAATTCGTTTTTTTCTGTTGTTTTTGCGCCTTTCATTCAGGACGACACCATTTTTTGTGCCATTTTAGAGGGAGAACACTTCTAAAATTGAACTAAATGTAGATTGCGCAGCACAAAAAATAAACCAGCTTTCCCTCATTTATCTAGCAATCAAGATGTTTTGATGCGCTAATGATATTCATCACTTGCGACTTTTCATTTAGGCGCACAAAACGGGCGCAACACAAACATTCCAGCCGGAGGCGGCGTTAACTGAGAAGAAGCAATGAGCCTTTGCGAAACCAGACCTCATTTCAAGAAGAAAAGCTTCATCACAGACACTGCAGACACTAGAACAGATCATACAGTACAGAAGATACTCTGCAGAAGAATAGAACAGATCATACAGACATGAGACTCTGCAGACACTAGAACAGATCATACAGACATGAGATACTTTCAGACAAAGAACAGATCATACAGACATGAGATACTCTGCAGACACTATTACATATATACAGTCATAGAGACTTGCAGGACAGGAGCTGCCAGACTCATTTACACTTCATCACTTCTATTTACAAAAACATTCTGAGACTCCTGAGCTCAAAGCAAGAGAGAAGAGACCCGTTACAGAAATGGTGCACATAGTACTGACAGGTGTCCCCCATCATTCGGCACGTATCAACAGGTGTCTGAGGGGGATACTGTGAGGAATTAAGGGGGCAGTAGGAGAACCAGGGACTGGGGATCCCCTCAGGGAAAGCCCACTGTCCTGGGAGGTCACTGGGTGCTGGGGTAACACATGGGTGCTTGCGGTGAGGAGTATCTTCATTCTGGGATTGGGAGAAAGAAGCAGAGAGGAGCCTGAGACGGGGGAACACAGAAAGATTACGACAACCGCGAGAAAGACGAGGCGGTATCCCATCGTCGGGGGCCTGTAGAAATGCCAGGAGGTCGGAATGAGATCACCATGGATGTAGCAGGATCACATGTAGGCCCGAATCTACATTACGCCGCAAAACTGCGCCTAAACTGCCCTTAAACTGTGTTAAAGTAAAGTGATTAATACGAGGCAGGAAATACCTTATCAGATGGTTGTGCTGGTGATAATCTGGACAAACAGTGCGCCAGCAGTTTAGGCAAAACTTACTACACCTGCGCACAAAAGTGATTAAAATGGGGCACATCTCTCTTATCCCTTTTATTTTGTGATAGTTATTTTTGTGGGGGAACAGGGAAAAGTGACGTGATACGATGAACATTCAATCCTTTCGGCTACGGTGTCTACACCGCCGACCAGAACAGTCCATAAAGTATAAGTAAGTAAACACTAATAAAACACACACATGTTCTGTGTATAAGGTTTTATTCCCATATCTCATATTTCACCTATAGATTAGACTCACTTTATTATATGAACCAGAGGGGGGATTTGTTAGTTTGTGCGGGGATAATGACAACGGCGCACGTCTACTATAATGGTGACTTTTCTTTGATATTCATTGAGCCTGGTTTATGGCCCATTAAGTATATTTATGTGATTTGGACCCATTGTGAAGGAGCATACAATGATCACTGTTTGATTTGCGTGCAGTTTCCTTTGTGCTGTGCATGTTGTTGGTGATATACCATATGGGGGTCTGTGATCTCCCTCACTATCTCTTTTTTAGAAAGTAGATTTTTTATTATATACCGTATCATACTCGAGTATACAGCCGACCCAAAGTATAAGCGAGGCCACTAATTCCAAACAAAAACCTTGTAAAACCCCTATAATTTTTACTCGGTATAGCCGAGTTTGGCGTTTTCAGCACAATATTTTGTTGCTGAAAAAACTAGGCTTATACTCGAGTATATAAGGTAAGATTATGGATTGTAATATTTTAACGGAAGGAAATTTAAATGTTAATTGCCAAAGAGAGCGCTAGTGTCCGCTTTCAAAAAATCTAGGTTTAGTGGCGCCTTTACTTTTATTCGTGATTTAGTGATATTATTTTGCAGGTGTGGACTGTCTAAAAATGTCTAGTGAAAAGCAGATACTAGTATTACAGTTTTAGTGACTATTCGGTGGGATTTATTATGTGATACATATCATATAGGGCACATTTGTGAACTTACGAATGTTTCCATGTATACATTTCAGGAGATGTGAAGGTAAATATCTGTTGTGTTGGGGGGGATACAAATTTTTTGCTTTCGCATTACAGTCAAATTTAAGTATTTTAATAAAATGTTTCAATTGATGAATCAAAATTGCATGAAGGCGGCCTATGTCTATAAAATCTTTGCTTGCAATTTGGAAAATGGGCGGGCAAGTGATCGCTTTAGAAAAATATCGCGTCCCTATCCACCAACATTTTGTGAAGTGTGTGGAAGGAAGAAACCGAAGACCCGGAGAAAACCCGCCGAGACACAGAGAGAATACAAAATCTTTGCAGAGTTGACCAGCGCTGCAAGGCTGTAGTGCTTAATCACAGGAGCACAATGTGCCCATTTAAATTCCCTATCATCTATATACTCCTATAAATTCTCCCATATTACAGTTTGTTTTACCTACTAAAGGAGCTCTGTGACTTGATGGTCATAAAATAGTTTGATTGGGGCCCACTTTTAGTGTGTGCCCGAGGGCCCCACTTTGTCTAGAACCGGACCTTTATATCATATATACCCTCGCACCCCAACTAACCAGGACTGTGACCCCACATATTCATATATTACCCCTCACCCAAACTGAACCACACGTGCAACCCATATAGACAGTATAACCCTCACACCACAAATGACCTCACTGTACCCACAATATCATATTTTACCCCTGCACATCCAAACTGATACACACTGTGCCCCCCAATATATCATATAACCCTCACACCACCAACTGACCCACACTGTTACAACCACAACTATTCATATATACTCATCACACCACACCAAATGTCCACACGGGGCCCCCAACCAATATATCAATACTCCTCACATACACCAAATTGCCACACTGTGCCCCAAATATATATATATACCCCCACACCACAAAGGACACACAGTACACCAATATATATAATACCCTCACACCACAACTGATCACACTGTGCCCCACATAATCATATATACTACACCCATACCACTTAAACCACAATCTAGATCCACGACAATGTAAAAGTTCCCACATATATCAGTATATGCCCTCACACCACTACTGACACCCTGTGCCCCAAACATTATCATATACGCCCTGCCACCACAACGGAACCACACTGTAAAGCCCACCTATATCATATCATTACCCCTACACCACGAACTGACCACAACGTGCACCAAATATATCATATATACCATCCCACCACAAATGACCGCACGTGTGCCCCCAATATATCATTATACCTCCTCAACACCACAATGACACCACTGTGCCCCCACATATATCATATATACCCCTCAACACACACTGACCAGCACTGTCAAATACCACCACACTGTCATCACTAGTGCCCCCACATATTCCTCAACTACTGACCTACAATGTAAACCACATATGTCATATATATCCTCACATCACACATATGTACACTGTGCCCCACACAGTATCATATATACCACATCCACACTCACTGGTCACCATTATCATAACCCGACCCACACTGACTCACTGTACACACATATCATAGTTGCCCTCTACATCACTAACTGACACACTGTGCCCCCCCCATATATCACTAATATCCTCACATCACCAACTGAAACACTGTACAACCATATATTCATAATATCCCCCACACACAACTGTACCCACGTGCCCACACATATATCCTATTTACCCATCAACACAAACTGACCACACGTTGCCCCCACCATATATCTATTATACCCCTCAACCACAACTGACCACACAGTTACAACTCACATAATATATATACCACCTAAATCACACGGCAACGCATCTATGCCATAAGCCATTATACCTCTCACACACAACTGGACCATCCTGTGTTGCCACGCATATATCATATTTCCCCTCACACGACAACTGACCAACGTGCACCACATATATCAATATACCCCTCAACACCCACAATGACTCACACTGGTGCCCCCACGATATATATATACCTTAACGAACAACTGACCAGAAAACCATAAAACTAACCCACAACGGACCACATGTACAAACCACAGATATCATATATCCCTTCATCACACATTCAACTGACGACACTGTGCCCCACATTATTCAGATATATCCCCTCACACCACAACTGACGCCCTGTGCCCCACAGCTATATATATCCCCCTAATTACACCACAATGACCGATCACTTATCCAAATATATCATATTAATCCCACACCGCAACTGTTACACACTGTGCCCCCCCATATTCATATATACCCCCTACACCACAACGACAGCCCTCACCCACATTAGTCATAATATATCCTACTCCACACAACTGACCAGCCATGTGCCCCATATATCATATACCCCTACATACACTAACTTGACTACACGTACAACCTATATGATTCTATATACCACTCCACCACAATGCTAACACTGGAATGCCCCCAATATTACATTTACCCCTCACACTACAACTGATCCACACTGTGCCAACACATATTCATATATACTCCTCACACCACACTGACCCACACTGTACCCAACCACATATATAATATATCCTCAACCACAATGACCGCACTGGCCCCCACATATATCATATTTGACTCCACCCTAAAGACGCACAGCCCCAACATAGCAAACCACATACGGCACGTAGCCCCACATATTCATCATATCCACCTCATTACCAAAATGACCACACTGTGCCCCCACAACTATTATCAATATCCCCTCATACACCAATGACCCACCACTGTAGACAAAACACACCACCCTATACAGTTAGCATGCCTTGTATATACACATATACATATATACTCACCATGTATTCTAGGCTGGACCTTTCAATCGCAGTAACAAGAAAATAAAAAAAGTTCCTCCACCTTTTCCAGGGGGGGGGACGATCCCGTACTAAGGCAGCGCTGACAGCCTGAAGTTGTGGCTTTCCTCTGGTCGGCTTGCAGTCAACACAGACGCACGATATAGAGTCTAGACGGCCGTCTGCTGGAGGACAGAAGGTGTGGCAGGCCAGTCAGAGGTCACCGTTCACTACTGGCATGCACTTCTGCCACTCTATGGTGTCAGTGCCTTAAAGGACACAGTACCATAAATGGTGAGCCGTTCGTATGGAGCTGCTAATATCGTTTGCAGCTCATACTTAGTGTACTGATATCAATGGGGCCCCTGGAGCCCCAAAGACTCTGCCAGGCCGGAGAGACAGGAGGGGAGCACATGGATTCCTATAGCTCAGTCTTTTCAGATGGTCCGACTCTCTCTCCTGCCCACGGCCCGCTGGACTGATCGGTGGCCCGTCTGGCCCCTGCCTGCATGATAACATATATGTCTGTGTGAGACACTGCCACATATTTACATATAAGTAAGAACCACCTACCCGCATCACAGCAGGCTCCCGACCAGATCTCACTGCGCGCAAAGTGAGTCTCCGACCAGAGCTCAGTACTTGCCGCGTTCCGCTACTCCGCCTCTGCAGTAGGAATCAAGGGGAATGGGAAGGCAAGGAAAGCTGGGGCCCCAGGAAAATTTGACGGAATAGAGGGCCGGATCTTAATGCCAGACGCCGGGCCACCCGGAGAGGACTGATCCCGGGGCCGGGCACGCAAGTGGCTCAAGAGCACACCAATGTAGATCCGGCTCCGGGCGACAAGTGCTCCAAGAGCACCAATGTAGATCCGGCTCTGTAGATCGTAAGCGAAGCAGTGGTGGTGCTCAAATGTGAGCCTAGGCGATTAAAAAGTCACCGCCCAAGAGCTACTTACAGGGCTCACGGTTGCAGACTGATCTGTGGTGGAACACACGCTGAACCTGAAGCCAGGCATCGGTTGTGTGTGACAACGGCCGAAACTGGTGGCGGCTCTGCAATCGCCAGAATGACACATGTGCCAATGCCTGGCCATGGGTAAATCATCATAGTTCAGCGGTTCCTCAAAGACAACCCAACTGTGCTGATTGCTCACGAAGGTGCGCCGCATCTGTGCGCATTTCAGGGAAGTCCAGAAGCAGATGCTGCCACTTCGGGCAGCTCAGCGACGCCTTCAACTGCTGCCCACCGGACGTGTTGTGCGATTGCCCCGAGGTGAAGGTGGAATTCAAACATTAACCATGTATCCAGAGTTTACCGACAGTCGCAGAGAGCATTGTGACTACAGATGTCAAATTCACCAGAAACTGGTAGTCAGGGTCAGTCAGGCTTCCAATTCCACAATGAGGAGTGGACGTGGATGCTGAATCTGAGGTGCCTGAGTATAATTTGAGGAGTCAACACAGAGGTCTAGTGGCGATGCTTGGCGCCTCTCAGCTCTCACCAGGCCGCTGCTTGGTGCCTGTGAAAAAACTCTTAGCAGATGAAGTAGAGCTTTGCGCTCGTCAGCAAGAGACGGGGGAAGAAGATATCCCTGTTATAGCATGATTTATGTAGGCTGCACTAATCCCGTGACCTCGGTTCAAAGAATTATTCCAGCCCGATTACCTGGGTATTCCACTCTCCTGCGACCCACGGGGTACCAAGCAAAATCTTTCTCATCTGATCCCTGGAGAGGAAAGGAGGTGACGATGCATGAAGTACAGCAGGCCATGGGCACAAGCTGAAAACAGTATTCCCCTTTCTGACAGCGTAGCGGCATAGGGACGTACTTTATGCGGCGAGAGCGGAGAGTAGGCGAGCAGGCAGTTGTCCAGCAGGGGGTACGCATTTACCAAGCCTTTGCCAGTTTTTGTCACCCAGCAAGACACTGTACAACTGCCCCAGTGTCGGCAGCAGTAGGGCTGATCTTTAAGAACGCATGGTGAGGAGTACGTAGCGGACCTACCATAGTCCTAAATGATCACACGCTCCCCTACAACTACTGGGTTCAAAGTGGCCATGTGGCACGAATGGCGTGTTACGCCTTGGTGGTCATTGCCTTGCCCTTTGCCGCTGCAGTGTGTCGAGTGGGTTTTTCAGTGCGATGGTGGCATCATCACCGAAATAAGCGTACAGCTGTCGCTGACAGGTGACGTATAAGATGAAATAAAGCCTCGGATTTCTCAGGATTTCCATTCTCACCAGGTTGAAGAAACTTCAACAGACTAATTATGCCACTTCTCCTCCTCCTCCTCTCATTTTCTCCCTTCTCCTCCGCTGTGGTACACTAAAGCAGAGGCAACTGGCTATTTTTGCCAGGGCCAACTGGCTCTAGCTATCGTACTCTATGTATTAATTTTTCTGGAGGACCACCTACCTGATCTCTTGGTTGAAAACTTTTTTGGACTTCCACATACAGGCACTATCCTAAATTAATTCTCCATAGCAGCTCCACACGTCGTCTTTTTAGAGTTGCCTCCACCGTTGTCCATATAGTGCCTCCTACATCGTCCCCTTATCAAACGACGCTGTGTCAGGCAGAATTTTGGTGTTTCATGGCTTCACTTTCAACTTGTAACTTTGTCGCCAAACCGCTGGTGTTATCCACAAAATATATGGCAAACTTTTATCATTACCGATTATTTTTAGCGGCTTGCTTGTGCATGTTACATTCCTCACCCGTCACACAAAATTATAAGAACACTACTAACTTGATTTATGCAAAGGTTCTTAGAAGTGTGTTTGGGGAGGAGCCAGAGACGGGGGTCTGGGACAGGCGGAAAGCTTGCCTGGCAGGCGGAGGCGCAGCTTCATCCAAGATCCAACTAACATATGTTTAACTGCGCACCTTTAATTCTACTAGTTCACTGCCTCTACATTGTCCCTTATCAAAGCAGCTGTGTTAGCAGAATTTCAGGTGTTTCACCAGATACATAGTGGAACTCGGCCATCTGGTCGCCACCATGCTGGAGACCTGGAAGTTGCAATCATAGCAGCACCATATGGATGCCCATACTGTCGCTTTAATCATGGAACCATTTCCGAAAAAGCAATTAAAATAGAACCACTATGCTATTCCATTATCTCTAGGTGAAATTCAAATGCTTGAAATTATAATTTTTTCAAAGTAAATGCTTCTGGCCCCCCGGCCCATTTGAGTGGGGAGGAGCCGAGAGACAGGGGCTGACAGGCGAAAGCTCGCTGGCAGTGGACCGCCAGCTCCATCCCCAAGATTAGGACAGCCTCGAGGTATCCATGCACGCTTGCCCCTTGCTGTTCCTGTCCATTTTGCCTCCACGATCCTCCACACCGTCAACACAATGTCTCATGGCACTCTTTCTAACTCTATGACACCAGACCACTGAGCACGAGAGGATATGCGAGCACATCATCCTTACAAATGAGCTTGGTAGCTGTGTCAGGCAGAATTTTCAGGTGTTTCACCAGATACATAGTGGAACTCGGCCCATCTGTCGCCGCCATGCTGGAGACCTGAAGTTGCAGCGCAATATGGATTGGGTGTTTCACCAGATACGTTATGGAACTTGGTCACTATGTCGCCACCATGCTGTGTTATCGACTAAATATACCGTCAACCTTTTGTTGACATAGGAAATCATTTCAGCGCTTCTTGCTCACCTCCTTTGGTTCCTCTCTGCCACCCATTGGTTTGAAGCCTCAGTCCATTTAGGGTATGTCGCCATGACACTCTCTAGCCTGCCGCTGCCTCTGCATGCCGTCCCCTATAGTGTCAGGGTCAATTATTGGATGTTTTAGATGCATTCGGTCACTCCGTCTTGGCCATGCTGTTGCCCATAATTTTGGCATAATTGTACGATTAAGCAGCCTCAGAGGCATCCATGCATGCTGCCCCTGCTGTTTCCTGTCCATTTCCATGGTGTTTCCATCCTTTACTGAGGTTCCCAGGTGTTTGGCCAAGCTTCCCTGTGCAGAGCCTTGGTACCCTTGAAAAATGCTCGAGTCTCCCATTGACTTCAATGGGGCTCGTTATTCGAGACGAGCACTCGAGCATCGGGAAAAGTTCTTCTCGAATAACGAGCATCCGAGCATTTTAGTGCTCGCTCATCTCTAGTAACAAAACATAAAACACACCCATGGGTCTCTTAAATCGAGAATAAGAAGAGGTTAGTTTTACAGTATTAAGGGAGACAATCTTCTATAGCGTCCCAAAGGGACCATACCTTGGTAAATTGATCAACTTTCTCATGCAAGGAGGCTGTGGTATATTCTAATGACCGCATCTGTTTTATATGGGTCTAAAAGTGAGGGCGGGGCTGACCTTCTCCAGAACAATGAAATTAAAGTTTATGCTGCACTTAATATGTGGAGGAACAATCTAGACGGGGATTTCCCCAACCCAAGCGGTGGGACTCCCAAAAGGAGCGACACTGGATCTTTCTCTAATTCCATCTCCAAAACCCTCTGCAATGTGGCATGTACTTCATCCCAAAAAGGCTGAATGACTCGACAATCCCAGAAGATCTGAAACATTGAGGCTCCAGTGTCCCCACACCTCCAACATATCCGGAATAGTTGGGTTGAGTTTATTAAGTAGTGATGGGGTATGGTACCACTGCATTAGTATTAGTATTGGTTTTCTTTCTTTATATAAGGCTGACAGGGAACCCTTGGGGGCGTTATCCCAAACCACCCTCCAGATTTTCTCCGGTAGCGTCTTTCCCACCTTGTCATGTAGGCATGTCTAATTGGCGTCTGGTATGTCTGCTTTATGAGCAAGGAATATATATCTTAAATCAATCCTTTGGAGGAAGAACTACGATGGCTAATTCTTTCAAAGTCCGTAAGGGCTGGGATTGTAACGGAACCCAGCGTAGATACACCAAATTGGTAAATCTGGGGATAAGTATTAGCTACCTGTGTGAATTGCTCAGCCGCTGTGCAAAGGTCAGTAACGGTAAGTAAGTGTTTGGTTGAAGGGTGTGAAAGGTCTTTAAGTTGGAAGATGTGCATCGGTTTCCAAAATTCTACAAAGTCTGACTGAAGACTCTGCTGTAAATGTGGTGTGTATCGGAAGGGAGTGAGTGGGGATTTATGTCTCGCCAGAGTAAAACGTATACGACATTTGCGCCATATGTCTCGTGTAAATGCCTTTGGGGCTAGGAGTGACGCCGTGATGAGTTCCACCGACGGACCCCAAATTAGGGAGCTGGGATGGATCGGTGCCAGCCACAATTTCTCTATCTCTGTCCACCTATTAAAGGCCGACAGGGATGTCCAGGAGGCTATATGTTGCAGTTGAGTCGCATAGAAATATAAGGTTATGTCAGGGAGGCCCAAACCTCCATATTCCTTTGGCGCTATCAGGACCGTTTTTGGGATTCTATGTCTCTTAGAATTCCAAATAAAATCTAAAAAAAGTGTTTGGATCTTACGCAAGGTCATTATTGGGTCTCTCTCACTGGTAGAGTTTAGAATAAGTAAAGAAATCGGGGAAGGATCGACATTTTTATAGCCGCAATCTTACCGAGCAACGAGATACAGGGGGCGCCAGCTCTGTATTTGTTTCCTTACGTCTTGAATCAAAGAAGGATAATTTTCCTTGTAGAGGGTAGAGTTAGTGGGGGTGAGTCTTATACCCAAGTATTTAAGAAAGGTTGAACACCACGTATATTTAAACTTACTTTTGAAGGGTTGCTATCAGGCGGGGGGCAGGTTCAAGGGTAAGGCCTCTGATTTAGTGTGGTTTATTTTATATCCAGAGACTTCACTATAAGCTGCAATTACCGTAAGAAGGTTTGGTAAGGAAATAATTGGATCCGCGAGAGTGAGTAACACATCATCCGCAAATAAAGCAATTTTAAACTGTTTATCTCTGACTGTAATTCCTTTGATATCTGGGTTGTTACAGATGTACGCTCCTAATGGTTCTCTACTTAATATATAAAGTAAAGGGGACAAAGGGCACCCTTGTCATGTCTCGTTTTTAATGGACAGAGGAAGGGAATGTGCATGGGGAAGTCGGATTTGCGCTGTAGGTACTGAGTATAGACCCCTCAAGACTGCCAGGAATGGTCCTCTTATCCCAAAACGGACGAGGGTTTTGAACATGAAGTGCCAGTTTAGTCGATCAAAAGCCTTTTCGGCGTCCAAGCTCAGCACCAAAGCTTCTGATTTGGTTTTCTGCACAAAGTCTATCAGGTCTATTGTGGGTCGGGTATTGTCTCCTGCTTGCCTAAACTTAACAAACCCCATCTGATCCTTGTGTATTAGTTGTGGGAGCCATTTGCTCAGTATATTAGCTAATAGTTTAGTGAAAATTTTAAGATTGGCATTTAGTAGACTAATGGGTCTATAACTAGGGCATTCAGATGGATCCTTACCCGATTTAGGGATCACCGTGATATATGAGGCGAGCATTGTTTGAGGGATGGGTTCGCCTTGGAGAAATTTGTTATATAGGGTAACCATATGGGGAAGCAGGAGAGGGAGAAATGTTTTATAGTAGAGATAAGTAAAGCCATCTGGCCCCAGGGGCCTTTCCCCCGGGAAGAGCCTTTATTGTCTCTTCTATTTCCTCAGAGGTAATGTCGTGATTCAAATGTGATATGGCTTCTCTGGAGAGCCGGGGGAGGCAGCATTGGGAGAGGTAGTGTTCTAATTTGGCGTTGCATTCGGGAGAGGAAGTGGGCAAATCCAACGACAGGGAGTAAAGGGCGGAATAATATTTATGAAAAAGCTCAGCGATCTTTGTGGGATGATTGCCAAGGATATTGCCTCCCCTCTAAACACTGCCTTGTGTACTTCCCACAAAATAGGGACAGTGTGTGCCGAAGGAGTATTCTCTGTGAATTAGAGTACTTTCCGCAATGATTCCTTGGAAAGTGGAGATGTAAGGAGGGTTTCGTTTAAGCGCCAGTGTGGTGTAGTAAGCGGTGCATCTTCTAGCTGTAGATCTACTATAATCGGTGCGTGGTCTGACCATGTTATGTGACCTATTGCTGCCTCAGTCAAGCTCCGTAAGGCTGGGTAGTTCCCAAAGAAATAATCAATCCTTGTATGGGTTCTATGTGGGGGAGAAAAAAACGTATATTCTCTTGCTGTTGGATTGTTAACCCGCCACAGATCAAAGAGGTAGTGTTTGCGGATCAATCTACGAAATCCTAAAGCCAAAGCTTTTACCCCTTAGGAACGTAGAAAGGGGGATATAGTCATGCGATCCATACTTTGAGAAAACTGTATTAAAGTCTCCCCCTATTATTAATAGCCCATTGTGTTTTGAATTCAGTTTCGAGACGACTTTGAATAAGAATGGGAGCTGATGTGAGTTAGGTGCATACACATTGCATAATATTCCACTACTAAACAGATAATCGAAAAAACAGTAAGACCATTGCTAAACCGCGAGGGTAGCTTGTAGCTGTTTTCGCTGTAAATCTTCCAATGAACATTCCACCAGGAGTATCAGGGCGAATATATTCAGGAAGATTCACTTTGGGGGCAAAAGTGTACCGGAGAACTCTAGCAGCCAGTCCGCAGCAGCTCTCAGAGCCTCCAAGTGAGGCCAGTAACCTAGTCAGTGGAATCATAAGATTCAGACATGTAAGGGGTCGTAAAAAACCTTAAACATACAGTACATTTTCTATGTATGTAGGTTAATACAAAGGGAAAAAAAACGGAGGGGAGAGAAAGAGATAAGTAAGAGAAGGGTTGAAAGATGGACAAAGAAGAGAGTCTCTATCAATACTCATCGCCCCTTTGGAGATCTGCGATCGGGCTCGGAGGCTCTCTGATGCTTTTTTGATGGGCGAACTGGCTGCCATGTAGGTGGGAGATCTGTAGGCGTCGGCTGTGGTGACCAATCAGGCAGCTCTGGAGGATAAAGTTGGAATGTTTCACAAAAGGCGGATAAATCCTCTGGATAGCGTAGTAAAGCTGAATAACCATTTTTTTTTTTTGCTGTCAAGCTAAATGGGAAGCCCCATCGGTATGGTATGCCCTGGGTTCGCAGTAGCTCGAGAAGTGGTTTCAGGGCTCGTCGTTGTTGGAGTGTAATCCACGATAAATCTTGAAAGAGCTGGAGATGGGAGCCCATAAAGGAGATTGTTTTCAATAGGCGAGATCTTTTCATTATTTCTTCTTTAGTTTCAAAGTCAGTAATATGACATATGATGTCTCTGGGGGGGCCAGAGGTCTTAGGATGAAGTGCTCTATGAGCTCGATCCATCTTTAGCGGAATGTCCAATGGCCTATCCAGGATCGTGTTGAACATCCTCTTCCCCTTGCTGCTCTGGAATGCCACGCACCCTAATATTATGACGACGTCCTCTATTATCCAAGTCTTCGATATGGTGTCTCAAGTCTCTGATAGTGGAGGCCTGCGTCGTCACTTGTTGCAGGGTAGACACGCCTTCTTGCCGCTTTGTGGTCGTCTTCTAGCACGTCAACTCTTTGCGCCACCTGTTGTACATCTTTATGTACCGCAGCTATTTCTTGTCTACAAGCGTCTTTGACTTCATTTATTAATTCCCTAAAAAGGGTCATGCATCAGTGGTGAGAGTTGTGAAGGAACAGAAGAGTTATATTGCGGTGAGGCGGAAGGTGAGTCTGTGAAAGCACTACCATGCTTCATATCTTGTGAAAGGTGCGGGGATTGCACCAGGCTTCCTTGGTAAAATACGCATGTTTCTTTCACTGCTGCTGCGTAAGTTATTTCTCTTATAGGAAGACTCCTCTCTACTTGTTGACTAGGTGAGGGTTGTGAGTAAGGAGATGGTGGTAGTGAAGGCTGGGGAGCCTGAGGCCCAAAGTCTGGTGCAGCTAGCAGTGTATCATTCTCCACCATGTGGCGCGATCTGCTTGGAGATGGAGGGGTTAAGGTGGGGGTGCGGGAGCTCCGTTGGTGGTAAGGAGCAGAGTGGGGAGAGTCTGTCCATGCTCCTATACTATTATGTCCCACCTGTCCTGGGTGCTGCTGGTCTCCAGTGAGACCAGGGGGATCGAGGTGTGCTTCCTCTGGGCTCCTCTGTAGGCAATCCTCCAGCTGCAGGTGCTGTCCCCTCACTGTCTGTCTCCCCAGCTCTCCTCCGTGGGAGGAGCTGTGTTCCCTGCTCAGTGCCATCTTGGATTTTTCGGCCGGGACCTCCGTTCCCTGTTTTGTGAAGAAATCCGCTGCGGATTGTGGCAGCGGTGGTCTCTCCTGACTCCTGGAGAGTCTGACTGTTGGCCCCTTGCGATTTCCAATGTCTGGGTAAGGCTGACCCGCTTTTGGCTAATTTGGCTCCCGAGCCGCCGCATATTATGCGACTGCTCACATCAGCTTCCGGCCACGCCCCCTTAGTGGTGATTTTTGGTTGATAAGTTTTGCTGTTTTTATTATTTAAAAAAAAAAACTAATTTTTGGAATATTTTTCCATTTTCAAAATTTGAAATAATCTTTTTTACAGGCAAATAATTTTAGCACCTCAATTAGTTGTTGAATTGCATTTCACATACACTCCACCGGCCACTTTATAGGTTCCACCAGTAGTACACACAGGGTTGTGGACCCACTTTTGCCCAGAAACTGCCCAAATCTTCGTTGGATGAGATTAAACGAGGTGCTGGAAGCATTCCTCAGAGATGTTTGGTCCATATTGACATGATGATCTCTCACCACAGTGGCTGCAGATTTGTCGGATCACATCCATGATGCGAATTCCCGTTCCAACACATTCCCAAAGAGGCTCTATTGGGGATTGAGATCTGGTGAGGGGAGCACCATTTGAGTACGTGAAAACTCATGTCAATGTTCTAGAAACGTCTGAGATGGATTACATAGACCCCCCCCCCCCCCCTTTATGAAATGGGGAATTATCTGAGAAAGTAGCCATCAGATGGTGGGTACATTGTGGTCATACAAGGGCATGGACCTGGTCAGCAACAATACTCAGGTAGCGCTGTGGGTGAAATGCTTATTCAATTTCGCGTACAAAGGGCCCAAAGAGTGCCAAGAAACTATTCCCACACCATGACACACCACCACCAGCTGAGCAGATTGATACAAGGCAGGAGATCCCACGCTTTAATGTTGTTGACCGCCGATTCTGACCCACTCCATCAAATGTCACGCAGAAAATCAAGGCTCATCAGACCGGGCAACGTTTTCCAATCTTTCTACTGTCCCATTTCGATGAGCCTTGTGCAAATTGTAGCCTAAGTTTCCTGTTCTTGCTCGAAAGGAGTGGCCGGCCGGTGGTGGTCTCTACTGCTGTAGCCACATCTGCCTCCAAAGTTCGACGTACTGTTGCGTATGAGATGCTCTGTCTGCCCTGTGTGCGGTTTGTAAGGAGTGGAGATATTGAGTCACTGTTGCCTTTCTATCAGCTCGAACAGTCTGCCCCATTTCCTTGACCTTTGGAATCAACAAGGCATTTCAGCCCACAGAAACTGAGCTCCTGGATGTTCTTTCTCTATTTTAGGGCCCACCATTCCGTAAACACTAGACATGGTTGTGCGTAAAAATCCAGTAGATCAGCAGTTCGACCCCATCCTCAGACCAAGGCCTTCTGGCACCAACAACATGCCACGTTCAAAGGCCACTCAATCACCTTTTTCCCATACTATGCTCGGTTTGACTGCAGGGCTTGTCGTGACCATGTCTACATGCTAAATGCACTGAGTTGCCGCCATGTGATTGGCTGATTAGAAATTAAGTGTTAACGAGCAGTTGGATAGGTGTACCTAATAAAGTGGCCGATGAGTGTATGTCTGCTTTACATTTTCATAATTTTAGAAATGCCGGTTTTCCGTATTTTCAAGGAGATATCAAAATTGACTTTTTTGAGGATAATTACAGTTTTTAATGAAATTTTGAATATATAATAAAACCCCACTATATATCAACCCATTTTCAAATCTGCATCCCTCAAGCTTTAGGAAGATTGTTTACCCCTTTAGATCTTCATAGTAATTAAATCAAAATGAAGGTATAATTTAGAATGGTCCAATTTTGTCAGTAATATGTTCATTCAACCCTAAAATTTACACATTTCCAAAAAATAAAAAGAGAAAATTGATCTTTAAAATTTGTTATGCAAATTCTCTCTAGTACAGAGACACCTCACATGTGGCCATTACTTGTTTTATGGGCGCACAGTTTTATTAAATTTGCAAAATAAAACCTAATGTGGGGAACAATCTATCATTTTTGCATCTGCGTCTTCCAAGTGGCATAACATTTTAATTTTTTAGGCTACAGAGCTGGTTGAGGGCTTGTTTTTTTGCGGGACATCTAGTATTTTGAATCAGTATCATTCTGGAGTACATATGTTTTTTTTCTCACTTTTTGGTTGCATTTCTTTGTATGATGAAATAGATAAAAAA
>WNYA01000344.1:597-137185 GCA_019512145.1 Engystomops pustulosus | reverse complement strand
TCTCACTTTTTGGTTGCATTTCTTTGTATGATGAAATAGATAAAAAATTTTGGTGGGTTTTTAACCGTTTTTTTCTTTTAAGTATTGTGAGGGAGAAACCTCCAGCAGGCTGTTTAAATGCTGGATCAGATCTGAACAGCGCTGAAATGCTGAATTACGGTGCAAAGCGTCTGATATATTTGACGCAGAACGTTTAGAGGTTAATAAACACTTAAAAGCACTATAAAAAAATAGGCGTTGTACTGCAGACTGTTTCTGGCCGCCAAAAAGCAAAACGGCGGGAGCTGCCATTTTCTCGAGCGGGCAAAGTATTCGTCCGAGCAACGAGCAGTTTCGAGTACCCTAATGCTCGACCGAGCATCAAGCTCGGACGAGCATGTTCGCTCATCTCTAGTTATAAACCAAAAACAAGAATTCACAAGTTTCTTTTTCTACACCCAGAAAGAGTTAATAAAATCTCATCAATAAGCTATAAATTCTCCACTGAAACTTCCCTTTCTAAAGTCTCCAATGATCTGCTCACTGCTCATTCTTCTGGATCTAATCAGCAGCGTTCAATACTGTGGACCACCAGCTCCTCCTCAGGAGGCTTCACTCCATTGGCCTAAAGGACACTGCACTCTCTTGGTTTTCTTCCTATCTCTCTGAACGCACTTTCAGTGTCTCCTTTTCTGGATCTTTCTCTTCTCATCTTCCTCTCAGTGTCGGGGTTCCTCAGGGCTCAGTCCTAGGTCCTATTCTATTGAATTTGCGTCAGGGGAATTCCTCCATGGGAGAATATGCTGTCCAGTTCCGTACCTTAGCGTCAGAACTTTCCTGGAACAACGCGGCCTTGTCTGCAGCTTTTAAGAAGGATCTATCCTCTCAAGTCAAGGCCGCTCTGGCCGCTCGTGACCTGCCATCTTCCCTGAGTGGTCTAATCTCCCTAGCCACCCGGATTGATGTGTGATTCAGGGAGCGTGCCGAAGAGTCACGTTTTGAGCAACTTTCAGTCCGTCCACGACACCTTCCTCGTCTAGCTCCAGCTTTCCAAAGACCGTTCCAGCCTCCAGTCGTACCACCTGCAGAGGAGTCTATGGAGGTGGACAGGGCCAAATTGTCACCGCAGGAGCCTAGAAAATAGCCATAGGAGAATACAAACCGCTCTTGAAGGCATACAGTAGCGTATATATATTGATTCTGGTTGATCTGATTGGGGGATGTAGTTTCTGCGTGCATGTACTTGCCAATTCTGAGCATTGTAGTTGAGACTTGCGAACGCAGTGTGTTATGCGCTAGTGGATGCTATATCCATAGCAAAAGGCCGAAGTGGCAAAATTCAGTAGGGGGTTGGATTTGATCAGCAATAACTCAGTGTATCTATCTGGATAGTAGTGTGCTTCTTTGAACTTGGGCTAGAACCTTTAGCCAGAGGAGAATAAAAACAGGTACTTGAAGCCTACAAGTAGCGTTCTACGATATTGATTTCTGGTGATCTGCTGGGGGATGTAGTTTCGCAGGCATGTACTTGCAATTCTGAGCAATTTGTAGTAGTGAGACTTGGACAAGCTGTGTTCTTGCGCTTCGTGGCGTTCACTTCCATGCAAAGCGAAGTGGCAAAATTCAGTGGGGGTTGGATTTCTATTAGGCAATAACGCAGTGTCATCTCATTATGGACAGAGTAGGGTGCTTCATTTGATACTTTTGGCTCAGAAAAGCCATAGCAATAGGATAGGATTGTTTGTTTTAAAAACTAAAAAAAAAAACAATATAAAACAAAAAAAAATCAAAACAAAAAACATTCAAAAAAAAAAAAAAAATTCACAAAAAAACACCAAAAAAAACAAAAAGACGTAAAAAAAAAAAAAAGTTATAACTCTCATTTTAAAAATGTTTAATTTTACCCGAGGGGTCAGGGGTAGAGGACGAGGGCGGGGGGGACGTGGCGTCCATTACTACTGCCGGGGTCAGACGGCCGTGGTCCTGGGCCGGGGTGAGAGACACCAACCTGCTGATGAAGGAGCAGGGGAAAGCCGAGAGCTAAACTCCCTGGGTTTTGCATGTCTGAAGGTACTGGGACTCGCTCTCTGGTAGAGCCTGTGGCCAGAACAGTGCTAACAAGGTGACCCCGTGTCGTGCGTATTGCTGACAACTGCTTCGAGCGAAATTTGTCCACCACCAGGTCAGTCTTCCACGCAGTCCACCCATGTCACCGAAATCCCACTCCTCCAGCCTCCCTGACCTCAGCCTCTCCCCCCCAGTCCTGACCCCCTCCCAGGAAATTTGGCATTTGAAAGGCATACCTTGAGGAACCTGTTGTCTGGACCTTCCCACACGTCACAAACCACTTGTCCGGTGGCTGATGAGCAATTTTCCGAATGCCCAGGTTTCACCAGTCACAGTCTGTGGGTGATGAGACCTTTCTTGACGTAGTGGAAGTGTGAAGAGGTGTCCGACGATGAGGAGACGGTTGTAGGACCAGTGGGGAAGTTGTGTCAGGGCAGGAAGGTCCGAGGGGGAGCAGACTGAGGGATCGGAGGGAGGATGAGGTGACCCAGACCCAAGTGGGGGGGTGAGAGGCAGGGCCTTGGAACCACAAACAGGGATTCTGGACGGAGGGAGAGTCCTCGCCTGAACAGGTTGGAGGGCAGTGGAGTGAGTGTGGACGACGAGAGGCAGGGCCAGAGCTGGTGCATCAGCGGCCACTGTCAAACTAGGACGTCCCGTGGGTGATGTTTGGCTCTTGCTAGGTTTACCGAGGGCTAGATCTTCAGAAATGTGGAGTGTCTTTAAGAAACACGGATGACCGACGGACTGACGGTGTGCAACATTTGCCAAAACCAGGCTCGAAGGGGTTTCCACCAATTGATCGACTGTTAACTACCACCAGTATGCGCAGGGGGGGGCATCTGAAGGCTAAGCACCCCCTTATAAGTCGGCACCCAAGCAACCCCCCGTTCACCTCCGGTCCGTGAACCCACTGTATCCTTCCCCTGTGTCAGCTGCTAGTCAGCCCCTGCCAGGACCCTGCACAAAAAACCCCGATCGTCGGCCTCCACGATCCTCCACAGCATCCACAGCGTTCAGCTCTACATCATCCCAGACGCGGAGCGGAAAACGCAAATATAGTGCAACCCAACCGCAAGCCCAAGCCTATGAGGGTGCACATCTCCAGATTGCTTAGCATTGGATGATGCTTTTGGGCCCCCCTATAGGAGTAGAGACCGAGGCCTTTCGACAAATCATGGCGGGCGGCGCCCCACCCTCGGTATTCGGTCCCCAGCCGCCACTACTTTTCCCGAACTGTGCCGTCCCAGCCCTGCACCAGAAGTGGTCAGACAACATATCCGTGCCCTGACCAACGCCGTTTCTGACAAGGTCCACTGACCACGAACGTGAGAGTGCTGCCGGGCGGGCCACTATATATCGCTGACGGCACATTGGGTTAACTTGGTGGGAGGCTGGGCCCGAGTATGACCTGGGGTGCTCTATACTGCCGGACGCCCGAGGACTTGAGGGGCCTACCTCGGTCCATGTGTTTCAGGCCTACTACTTGTCCTCATCCGCCCACCACCTCCTCAACCTCCTCCTCCGAACTACATCCGTCCCCCCCGGGCACGGCCGCCATCGTCTGGTTAGCTCTAGGCCACAACGCAGCCGTGCCGTCGCTAAGCGACAAGCAGGCGGGTGCTCAAACTGCCTGAGCCTAGGGGAGACTCAAAAGGCACCAACCGCGCCAAGAGCTCTTACAGCGCATCACGGGCAGACGGATTGTGGCTGGCCACCGCTGAACCTAAAGCCGGGAAGGGAATGGTTGTGTTGTGACAACGGCCGTTACCTGGTGGCGGGCCCTCTGCAACTCGGCCAGACTCGCACACATGTGCACCATGCTGGCTCCATGTGTTAATCTGATCGTGGCAGCACGTTTCCTCAAGACATACAAAAATGTCTGATGTGCTCACGAAAAAAGGGGTTGTGCCGCATTTCTTGTGAGCATTTCAGGACGTCCCAGCCCCCAGATGCTGCCACTCTCAGGGCAGACGCAGCGCCGCTCCAACTGCCCGCTCACCGACTGTGTGCGACGTTGCCCACAAGGTGGAATTTACACTGACATGTTAATCCAGAGTTTACCAGCAGGCAGAGCGCTTGTCGACTGAGATGTCAACTTTCACCAGAAATGGAGTCAGTGTCAGTCAGCGTCCTCAAGTCTACAATGCCGGAGTGGGAGTGCGATGCTCTGATATCTGTCGGTGAACTGAGTACACACATTGAGGAGTCAACCCAGATGGTCAGTGGCGATATGCCGCCATCATCAGGACTAACCATCCCGTGTTGGCCTGTTGAAAAACTATCTGGTAAGCCGATAGACCGTCGGAAGCTTTGAGCTCGTCAAAGAGACTGGGGAAGAATATTCCCTTGTGATAGCCCCAAAGCACCCTCGAGGTGTATGTTTTCAGCCGGCATTATCGTGAGGAACTGGTGGAGGTGGGGCGGATGTCTGAGGGGAGGAAGAGGCGGAGAAGTTGGCTTTGGGACACAAGAGGGGACCATTGTTGAGTCCTTCAATGTAAGCGTTGTATGGGCAGAAGAAGAGGAGTTGGAGGAGTTGGAGGAGGAGGAATAAACTGGACAAGTCAGGCCAGGGAGGGGAGTGAATTCTACGCGTTGGTCCCTGGCGCATATGGCAGATTTCATGCTAGGTGCCTTATCCCGGACACTCGCGTTCAAAAGAATTTATTCCGCACGATACTGGGTGTTTGTCACTCTCTGGACCACTTGGTCAAGCAAAATCTTCCACTCTCATCCCGGAGAGGAAAGGAGTGGGAGAATGCCCTTTTTTATGAATACAAGCAGGCACCTGGTGACAAGCTGACCCCAACAGTATTTCCTTCTGACAGCGCTAGCGGCAGAGTGCGTAGTTCTGCGGGACACCCAGCTACCGCGATGGAGAGTAGGCGAGCAGGCAGCTTGTCCCGCACTGCAAGGGTAACGCTGTACAAGGGGCTTTGCCGCTTTACTGTGACCCCAGCAAAGACACGTCACCTGTCCATTTCCGCAGTATCGGCAGGAGTAGGGTGATCCTTTACACGAAAGATGTTGAGGGAGTAGTAGCTGACACATACCATCGTCATAAATGATCACACAGCTCCCTACAAATATGGTTTTCAAAGCTGGAATGTGGACATGTGGCACGAACTGGATGTACGCTTGGAGGTTCTTGCTGCCATGCCGCTAGCGTCTGGTCGAGAGGGTTTTCAGTGCACTGGGTGGCATATCACGATAAGCGTACCGCCGCGAATGACCGCGCTGACAGTCTGACGCTTATTAAATGAATAAAGGCTGTGATTCCAGAATTTCCCATCTCCACCAGGTGAAGGAAGCCAACCTAATAATGATCCACTCTCCTCTCCCTCATTTTCTCCCATTCTCCTCCTCTGCTACAGTAAGCAGAGGAAAATGGCTATTTTTGACAGGGACCCACGGGCTCTGGCTATAGTACCTACATGGCATTTAATTTTCTGGAGGGCCACCTACCGGTGTGTCCTCTGTTTGAACAATGTTTGTGCGTGCCAAACTCTACAGGCCACTCAATCTATTCCATTTTCTGGAGGCCACCTACGGTCCTTGTTTACAAAATTTTGTGCCTGCCCACATACAGGCACTCCAATCTAATTCCATTTTACTGGCACCCACGGGCCACTACCTTGCCTCTATGGTTGGAACAACGTTTTGGGACTGCCACCTACAGGCACTCAATATTCCATTTTACTGGAGTGGCACTACCTGCTCCTTGGTTTGAAACATTTTTGGGACTGCAATTACAGGCACTCAATCTATTAATTTTACTGCAGGTGCACTACCTGCACCTTGTTTGAAACAATTTTTGGGACTGCCACATACAGGCAACTCAATCACTATTCCATTTATGCAGGGCCCACCTACCTGCTCTCTGGTTTGAACAATTTTTGGGACGCCCATACAGGCACTCAATCTATTCCATTTATGGAGGGCCCACCTACCTGTCCTTGGTTTGAACATTTTTGGGATGCCACCATACAGGATCAATCATATCCCATTTTACTGAGGGCCACCTCCTGCTCCTCGTTGATTTGAAAAATGTGGGACGCCAAATACAGCCACATCCAAAATTAAATTGTCTCCATAGCATGGCCTCCAACGTTGTCTTCCATTGCTACCCCAAAAGTCGTCATATAGCTGCTCCCTACATCGTAACCCTTTATCAAACGATGGTGTGTTCATGGCAGAAATTGGGTTGATTTTCATGGATTCACATCAAAGTTGTAACTCTGTCGCCACTCCTGCTGTCGTTATCACCACAAAATCCTTACTGGCAAACTTTTACCATTTGGGACAGTATTATTTCAGCGATTCTTGAGCATCTGTTTACATTCCCCTACCCGGCAATCCTAACTTATAAGAACGCATTACTTTCCATTAACTTGGATCTTATACCAAAGTTTCTTAGAAGTGCTGTTGTGTCGGGGTAGTAGCCCGTAGAGACAGGGGTTGGATTGGCGAAAGCTCGCCCTGGCAGCGGAACGCAGCTCCATGCGTATCATGCGCTTCTTGAGCATCTGTTTACATTGCCCCTCACCCGCCATATCCCCACACACTTATAAGAACGCTACTAACACTTAACTTGGATGCAGGCTGGGAGCCGAGTCTGACCCTGGGGCTGGTCATATACTGCCGCCGCAGAGAACGAGAATTGAGGGCCACTCGGTCCAGGTCCAAACCCACCAGGCATATCTCGATACTCCTCCAACCCCTCCATCCACCTACTCTCCTCGAATTACCATCGTGGGCATGGCGCATCTCGGCCATATAGCTATAGGCACAGCAGCAGTGCCGTCGCTAAGCGACAGCAGGAGGTGCTCTGAGAAACTGTGTGAATGAGCCCTAGGCGATACAAGGCACACGCCCAAGAGCTATTATAGGGCATTCACATCAAGTTGTGACACTTGTAGCCACCCGCTGTTGTAATCCCCAAAATAATACCTGCAAAACTTTTACATTTATTTGGGATATTTATTTCAGCGTTTTGCGCCATCTGTTTACTTCCCCTACCCCGCCATATCCTAAACTTATAAAACGTACGAACTGATCTTATACAAAAGGTTTTAGACAGTGCTGTGTTTGGGGAGTAGCTATAGACAGGGGCTTGGATTGGCGAAAAGCTCGCCTGGCAGCGGCGCGCCAGCTCCATGCCCAAATCAACTAACATTCGTTTTAACTGCAGCACCTTTAATTATACTACCTAGTTCACTGCTCATCCATTTGTGGTCCCCTTATCAAACGCGCTGTTGCAGGCAGCAATTTTTGGTTGTTTTTATGGCTTCCATGTTAACTTTGTCGCCACCTGCTGTGTAATCCACAAAATATACTGGCACAACTTTTATCAGTTGTACCGATATTATTGACGCGCTTCTGCTCACCTCCTTTGGTCACACACTCTCTGCCACCATTGGTTTGAAGGCCTGAGTCCATTAGGGTATGTCGCCATGACCTCTCTAGCCTGCTGCCGCTTGTCTGCATTCGTCCTTTATTAGTGTCGGTCAATTCTTGGTGATGTAGATGCTATCTAGCTTCATTCTGGCACTCTGTTCATGGCATGCTGGTGCCCATAATTTTGACTAATGTGTAGCAGATTATGCAGCCTAGAGGCCTACATGCATGCTGCCCTGGCGTTTCCTGTCCACTTTTCGTGGCTCGGTGGTACTCCATCTTTTGAGGTTTCAGGTTGTCTTGGCCAAGCTTCCTAGTGCAAGAGCCTTTGGTCCCTGTAAAAAATGCTCGAGTCTCCCTTTGACTTCAATGGGCGTTCGTTATTCGAGACGAAGGGGCCCCACCCGAGCATCGGAAAAGTTCGTCTCGAATAACTGAGTTACCCGAGCATCTTTAGTGTAGCTTCATCTCACCACACTAAACAGATATCGAAAAAAACAGTAAGACCATGCTAAACCGCAGGGTCGCTTGTAGCTGATTTTCGCTGTAAATCTTCAATGAACCATTCACACCGACGTATCAGGGCGAATGATATCAGGAAGATTCACTTTGACGGGAGGAACACGTGTACCGGAGAAAACTCTAGCAGCAGTTTCGCAGCCAGCTCTTCAAGCCTCAAAGGGAGGCCCGTAACTATGTTCTATAGTGGATCAAACGACTTTAAGACGGTAAGGGGTCGTATACCAAAAACGTAACTTACAGTACATTTTATATGTATGTAGGTCAATACAAAGGAAAAAAAAAAACGGAGGGTTTTTTAGAGAGAAGAGATAAGTAAGAAGAAGGGTGTGAAAGATGGACAAAGAAGAGAGTCGCGAATTCAATACTCATCGCCCCTTTGGAGACTTGCGATGATGGGCCGGAGGCTCTCTGTGATGCGTTTTTGATGGCGCGAAACTTTGGCTGCCCTGTAGGTGGGAGATTGTAGGCGTCAGGTTTGTGTGGTGACCAATCAGGCCCAGCTTGGAGGACATCATAACAGTTGGAGTTAACAAAAGAGCGGATAAATCCTCTGGATCGCTTAGTATAAAGTGAATAACCATTTTTTTTTTTGAATGTAAGCTAAATGGGGACCAAAAGCCCATCGGTTTCTTATGGTATGCCTGTGGGTAGCAGTAGCTCGAGACTTAGTGGTTTCATGGCTCGTAGTTGTTGAGTGTGTATATCCACGTAGAAATCTTGAAAGAGCTGGAGATGGGAGCCCCATAAAGGAGATTGTTTTCATAGGCGAGATCTTTCTTTTTATTTCTTCTTAGTTTCAAAGTCAGTAATATGACACAATTTATGATGTCTCTGGGGGGGCTTTTCATAGGTCTCTTAGGCTGAATTAAGTGATATGAGCTTTCGATCCATCTTTGTATTCGAATGTCAATGGCATATCCAGGATCAGTACTTTTGAACATCCGCCTTCCCTCTTGCTGATCTGACGAACTGCAAAGAACCCTAATATATGACGACGGTCCTCTATTATCCAAGTCTACGATATGGTTGTCTCAAGTCTCTGCTAGCTGGAGGCCGGCGTGTCATTGTTTGCGGGTCCTAGACACGACTTCTTGCCCTTTGTAGGGTCGTCTTCTAGGCACGGTCAAACTCTTTGCGCATCACCCCTCTGTTGTAATCTTTATGTACCCCGCAGTATTTCTTTCTACAAGCTCTCGTCTTTGGACTCATTTATTAATTCCCTAAAAGGGTCATGATTCCAGTGGTGTGAGAGTTGTGAAGGAACAGAAGAGTATTATTGCGGTGAGGCGGAAGGGGTGTTAGCTGTGAAAGCAAACTACCATGCCTTCATATCTTGGGAAAGGTGCGGGGATTGCACCACGGCTTCCTTGGTAAAAATACGCATGTTTCTTTCAAGCTGATTTCTCTTTTCTGCGCAAGTTATTTCTCTTATAGGAAGACTCCTCTCTACTTGTTGACTAGCGTGAGGGTTGTGGAGTTAAGGGAGATGGTGGTAGTAGTTGAAGGCTGGGGAGCTGAGGCCCAAAGTCTGGCAGCAGATGCAGTGTATTCATTCTCAACAGGTGGCGCGTCTGCTTGGAGATGGATGGGTTAAGGTGGGGGTGCGGGAGCTCGTTGGTTGGAAGGAGCAGAGTGGGGATCGAGTCTGTCCTGCTCCTATACTATTATGGTCCACACTGTCCTGGGTGCGCTGGTCTCCAGTGAGACCAGGGGGAGGCTCGAGGTGTGCTTCCTCCGGTCACTTGTAGGCAATCTCCAGCTGCAGGTGCGTCCCCTCACTGTCTGTCTCCCCAGCTTCCTCAGTGGGAGGAAGCTTGTGTTCCTGCTCAGTGCCATCTTGGATTTTTCGGAGGGACCGGTCCGTTCGCCTGTTTTGTGAACGAAATCCGTGCGGATTGTGGCAGCGGTGGTCTCTCCTGCTCCTGGAGAGTCTGATGTGGCCCTTTGCGATTTCCAATGTCTTGGTAAGGCGGCCCCGCTTTGGCTATTGGCTCCCGAAGCCGCCGCATATTATGCGATCTGCCACTAAGCTTCCGGCCACGCCCCATTACGTGGTGATTTTGGTTGATAAGTTTTGCTGCTTTTTATTATTTAAAACTCAAAAAAACTAATTTTTGAAATATTTTCCATTTCAAAACTTTGAATGAAATAATCTTTTTTACAGGCAAATAATTTTAGCACTCAATTAGTTGTGAATGCATTTCACATACACTCCACCGGCCACTTTATAGGTTCCACCAGTAGTACACACAGGGTTGTGGACCCACTTTTGCCCAGAAACTGCCCAAATCTTCGTTGGATGAGATTAAACGAGGTGCTGGAAGCATTCCTCAGAGATGTTTGGTCCATATTGACATGATGATCTCTCACCACAGTGGCTGCAGATTTGTCGGATCACATCCATGATGCGAATTCCCGTTCCAACACATTCCCAAAGAGGCTCTATTGGGGATTGAGATCTGGTGAGGGGAGCACCATTTGAGTACGTGAAAACTCATGTCAATGTTCTAGAAACGTCTGAGATGGATTACATAGACCCCCCCCCCCCCCCTTTATGAAATGGGGAATTATCTGAGAAAGTAGCCATCAGATGGTGGGTACATTGTGGTCATACAAGGGCATGGACCTGGTCAGCAACAATACTCAGGTAGCGCTGTGGGTGAAATGCTTATTCAATTTCGCGTACAAAGGGCCCAAAGAGTGCCAAGAAACTATTCCCACACCATGACACACCACCACCAGCTGAGCAGATTGATACAAGGCAGGAGATCCCACGCTTTAATGTTGTTGACCGCCGATTCTGACCCACTCCATCAAATGTCACGCAGAAAATCAAGGCTCATCAGACCGGGCAACGTTTTCCAATCTTTCTACTGTCCCATTTCGATGAGCCTTGTGCAAATTGTAGCCTAAGTTTCCTGTTCTTGCTCGAAAGGAGTGGCCGGCCGGTGGTGGTCTCTACTGCTGTAGCCACATCTGCCTCCAAAGTTCGACGTACTGTTGCGTATGAGATGCTCTGTCTGCCCTGTGTGCGGTTTGTAAGGAGTGGAGATATTGAGTCACTGTTGCCTTTCTATCAGCTCGAACAGTCTGCCCCATTTCCTTGACCTTTGGAATCAACAAGGCATTTCAGCCCACAGAAACTGAGCTCCTGGATGTTCTTTCTCTATTTTAGGGCCCACCATTCCGTAAACACTAGACATGGTTGTGCGTAAAAATCCAGTAGATCAGCAGTTCGACCCCATCCTCAGACCAAGGCCTTCTGGCACCAACAACATGCCACGTTCAAAGGCCACTCAATCACCTTTTTCCCATACTATGCTCGGTTTGACTGCAGGGCTTGTCGTGACCATGTCTACATGCTAAATGCACGGAGTTGAAGCCATGTGAGGCTGATTAGAAATTAAGTGGTTAACGAGCAGTTGAGATGGTGTACCCTAATCACACCCACGTGGGCCGAGAGCAGATGTCTGTGCTTTACATTTCATTAATTTTAGAGAAATGCCGTTTTCCGTATTTTCAAAAGGAATAATTCCAAAATTGATTTTTTGAGGATAATTACATTGGTAATGAAATTTGAATATATAATAAAACCCAATATATCTCAAACCCATTTTCAAATCTGCATCCTCAGCTTTAGGAAGATGTTACCCCTTTCGATCCTTCTAGTAATTAAATCAAAATGAAGAGGTGATAATTTAGCATGGTCATTTTGTCAGTAATTGTCATTTCAACCCTAAAATTTTACACATTTCCAAAATAAAAAGAGAAAAGTGTCTTTAAAATTGTTATGAACTTCTCTCTCGTACAGAGACACCTCACATGTGGCCATTACTTGTTTTATGGGCGCACAGTTTTATTAAATTGCAAAATATAAAACCTAATGGGGAAACAATTATCACCCCCCACCAACTTGGAATCTGCTGTCTCCAAGTGGCATAACATTTTAATTTTTTTAGGCTACAGAGTGGTTGAGGGCGTGTTTTTTTTGCGGGACATCTAGATTTGAATCAGTTCATCTGGAGTACCATATGTTTTGTTTTCTCACTTTTTGGTTGCATTTCTTTGTATGATGAAATAGATAAAAAAATTTTGGTGGGTTTTTAACCGTTTTTTTCTTTTAAGTATTGTGAGGGAGAAACCTCCAGCAGGCTGTTTAAATGCTGGATCAGTTCTGAACAGCGCTGAAATGCTGAATTACGGTGCAAAGCGTCTGATATATTTGACGCAGAACGTTTAGAGGTTAATAAACACTTAAAAGCACTATAAAAAAATAGGCGTTGTACTGCAGAATATAAAGATAAAATGAGGGGTGTAACTACAGAGGTAGCAGCTACTGGGGTCTACAGTGTCAGGGGGCCTAGCTAGCCCACCTGCCACACAAAAGAAGTTTGTACAGCAGAAGAAGGACCAGCAAGCGCCTGGACTGTTTCTTAAAAGTGTTTCAGCTTTGGGATCTGGCTACCAGCATTGCAGAGCTTGCTCAGGATTGGCAGCAGGAAGGTGTGAGTGCATGTGCACACACTGTGAGGTGGAGACTTCTGGAGCAAGACCTGGTGTCAAGGAGGGCAGCAAAGAAGCCACTTCTCCCCAGAAAAAACATCAGGGACAGAGTGATATTCTGCAAAATGTACAGGGAGTGGACTGCTGAGGACTGGGGTAAAGTCATTTTCCCCGATGAATCCCCTTTTCGATTGTTTGGAACATCTGGAAAACAGCTTGTTCGGAGAAGACAAGGTGAGCGATACCACCGGTCTTGTCTCATGCCAACTGTAAAGTATCCTGCAACCATTCATGTGTGGGGTTGCTTCTCAGCCAAGAGGATCGGCTCATCTCACAGTCTTGCCTAAAAAGACATCCATGAATAAAGAATGGTACCAGAATGTCCTCCAAGAGCAACTTCTCCCAACCGTCCAAGTGCAGTTTGATGATCAACAATGCCTTTTCCAGCATGATGGAGCACTTTGCCATAAAGCAAAGGTGATAACTAAATGGCTCAGGGAACAAAACATAGAGATTTTGGTTCCATGGCCTGGAAACTCCCCAGATCTTAATCTCATTGAGAACTCATGGTCAATCATCAAGAGATGGGTGGACAAAAAAACCCGAAAAATTTGTGACAAAATGCAAGCATTGATTGTGCAAGAATGGACTTCTATCAGTTAGGCTACATTCACACTACAGTATGGGGGCCGTATATACGGCCGATATACGCCCCCCCCATACACTTCTATGGGCTCACGGCGCCTTACGGGAGCGGTACGTGCCGCGGCCATATATCGCTATGGAGAGGGGCAGGGGTGAGCTGCGCTCACCTCCTCCTCCTCTCCCCGTGCTGCCGTGTGCACGCCGTGCTACGGTGCGGCGGGCACTCTGCAGTGTACATGTAGCCTTAGAATCTGGTCCAGAAGTTGATTGAGAGCATGCCAGGGAGGATTGCAGAGGTCCTGGAGAAGAAGGGTCAACACTGCAAATGTTGACTTGCTGCATTAACTCATTCTGTCATATTATGTTACTCCTAATATGATTGCACTTGTATTTCTCTGTGATAAAAACATCTGACAAACACACATGAAAACCAGAGGGCAACAGATCATGTGAAAATATATTTGTGTCATTCTCAAAACTTTTGGCCATGACTGTAGAGTGTTGGTTGTTGGAAATGGGCCTATGTAGATATTGCATTAAAAACCAGACATTTGCAGCTAGAATAGTTATTTGCCACATTAACAATATATAGTGTATTTATGATTTTTCATGTTTGCTTCATTAAAGGAAATGGCGCTTTTCCTTCAAAAATTAGGAAATTTCTAAGTGACCCCAAATTTATGAGCGATAGTTTATAATTAGGAAATTTCTAAGTGACCCCAAATTTATGAGCGATAGTTTATACCCCTTTAAGCTCCTGATGCAAACAAAACATTGAATTCTGAGAGGGTTTACTCTTTATTTTATTTTTTTACTCAATTGACTGTATTTGTGATAACCATGTTTTATATTGGGATGCATTGATCAAACACAAGAAGCACAAGAAACACAAGAAAACACAAGAAGCACAAGAAGCACAAGAAGCACAAGAAAACACAAGAAGCACAAGAAACACAAGAAAACACAAGAAGCACAAGAAACACAAGAAGCGCAAGAAAACACAAGAAGCTCAAGAAACACAAGAAACACAAGAAGCACAAAAAACACAAGAAACACAAGAAAACACAAGACGCACAAGAAACACAAGAAGCGCAAGAAAACACAAGAAGCTCAAGAAACACAAGAAGCACAAGAAGCACAAGAAGCACAAGAAACACAAGAAACACAGGAAATACAATAAACCCAAGAAACACAAGAAGCACAAGAAGCACAAGAAACACAAGAAGCCCATCGCTAGTGATAACCATATAAATCGATGCAAGTCAGAATACAAAAAATGGGACTGAGTGTTAAGCTATAAACCGGCCCTGTCCTGAAGTGGTTAATAATGTGGCCAATATTTGACCCAATCCCAAATACTGATTGCGTTGTGTCTTCCTCTAGGTCATGATTGGACGTGGTCAGACACTACTACTCCTACTACCATGTACCTGTGATATTGGAGATCTCTCCCTCTGAACATGGGATGCAGTCATAGCAGCAGATGTGAATTGTTTCTCTTGGCTTCTTCCGGCTTCCAGGTAAACACAGATCGGAGCAGCGGGAGACTGGGATCTGAGGGGAAAGACAAGAACATTTACAGGAAAAACAAAGACAAATTGTACATATGTGATACAAGTAATGAGGAGACCTGGGAGGAAGGACGAGAGAAGGTGAAGGATCCAGTCACATGAAGTTTCCTCCTTACCTCACAATAAGTAGCTGGAAGACATAACCCTTGTCACGGGTGGTCCTGCGACCCATATCGCAGGTCGTGGGCTCACCCGTGCTCCACGGGGCTCGCAGGCGCGGTGCTGGCGCAGCTCACCTCTCCCTGTTCCGGAATCGCTGCCGAGCTCCGTCGGCGCGCGTCCCCACCTCCTATGGCGCTCGCGCAGCACCTTCAGGACATTTAAAGGCCCAGTACTCTGCTAATTGGTGCACTGGCTGATCACTTCCCCTTTAAAAAACCTGCACCTTCCTTACACTCTTGCCGGATCTTTGTGCCTCACAGCCTTAGAGAAAGCTCTGTTGCGATTTGCCTGCGTTCCAGTGTCTCCTGCATTCCAGTGTCTCCTGCATTCCAGTGTCTCCTGCGTTCCAGTGTCTCCTGTGTTCCTGACTCCCTCCATGTTCCTGTGTTACCTGACCTCCTCCGTGTTCCCGTGTACCAGTGTTCCTCCGTGTTGCTGTCCTGTGTGCTGTGTTCCCGCACCCTTCTGATTGGACCTCCTATTGCTGACCTGGACCGGACTCTGATGTTGCATCTCTGCCACCTGCCCTGTCCATGTGCCTGGACTTTGACCACGAGATTGTCTGCCGTCTCTGTACCTCAACCTTGGCCGCCACTGCAGACAAGTCACGCCTGAGGAACGACCTGGTGGTACCACGCCGCAGCTTGTCTATGGTGAAAACCGGGTACCACTTAGACTCTTGTCCCAGATAGTGGCTTGAGTCATCGTCTGGAGTGGTCCAGGGGATACACACCTGCAAGCCTGACATGGATCCCACCGAGGTTCTGTCTCCCAGCAACCCAGACCTCGCTACCATAGTGATCCACCAGTCCTGGCAGATTGCTGCACAGCGTGATCAGCTGGAGCAAGTCACCGCCATGCTACAACAACTGTTAACTAACCAGCAACAGCAACAGGTTCCTATGGCTGTTCTAGCGACTTCTACTGGTCCGACTACTCTGCCTGCCATTGAAACTAGAATCCAGTTGTCCATGCCCAGCAAGTATGATGGCGATCCCAAGATGTGCAGGAGCTTTATTACTCAGTGCTCCCTGCACATAGAACTTATGCCGACCCAATTCTTTACAGAGCGATCCAAGGTGGCATTTATAATCATCCTTCTCTCCGGGAAAGCCTTGGCCTGGGCTACACCTTTTTGGGATAGGAACGACCCAGTTACAGCATCTCTGGCAGCCTTTTTGTCTGAATTCCAGTCCGTATTTGAAGAACCGGCTCGGGCCTCTTCTGCTGAGTCTGCCTTATTGAATTTGCGTCAGGGGAATTCCTCCGTGGGAGAATATGCGGTCCAGTTCCGTACCTTATCGTCGGAACTTTCCTGGAACGATGCAGCCTTGTCTGCAGCTTTTAAGAAGGGTTTATCCTCTCAAGTCAAGGCCGCTCAGGCCGCTCGTGACCTGCCATCTTCCCTGAGTGGTCTAATCTTCCTTGCCACCCGGATTGATGTGCGCTTCAGGGAACATGCCGAAGAGTCAAGTTTTGAGAAACTTTCAGTCCGTCCACGACGCCTTCCACATCTAGCTCCAGCTTTTCAAAGACCCTTCCAGCCACCAGTCGTACCACCTGCAGAGGAGTCTATGGAGGTGGACAGAGCTAAATTGTCACTGCAGGAGCGTATCAGAATACGCCAGGGTCACCTCTGTCTCTATTGCGGCAGTCCTGAGCATTTCCTTGCGACTTGACCTATCCGACCCCAACATCCGGGAAACGCCAGCGCCTAGGGTTCTTGGGAGAATCGTCCCTAGGTGTAAACAGTGCCTCTCCACGTCTGTTGATTCCAGTGCTTCTCAGCGCTGGCTCCGGTAACCAGACCCAGGTTTCAGCTTTTTTGGACTCTGGCTCCGCTGGGTACCGTACGGTACCGCACGGAGCCGATAACCATGCAAGTCGATGCTCTGCATAAGGAGAGTCTATCCTTTCTGGTTCTGCCACGCTCTACCTCGCCCCTCCTGCTAGGTCTTCCGTGGTTGCAGTTCCACTCCCCAGTCCTTAATTGGAGGATGGGGGAGGTTCTATGTTGGGATCCAGACTGCCATTCTTGTTGCTTGGATGCACCTCACCCTGTGCCTCTCATGCTAAGTATCGTGGTTGCCAAGTCTCTGAAGGGCCTTCCAGTTTGCTACCGAGACTTTGCCAACATTTTCTCTGAGAAGCAAGTGGAGGTTCTGCCTCCACATCGCCCCTATGACTGTCCCATTGATTTGCTGCTGGGTAGTCTCCTCTACGAGGTCGGGTTTATCCGTTATCTGTGCCCGAAACTGAAGCCATGTCCGCGTAAGTCTTCTTTCCCCGCTAGAGCTGGGTTGTTCTTTGTCTCTAAGAAGGATGGTTCCCTCCGACCCTGCATAGACTACCGCGGTCTCAACAAAGTTACGGTGAAGAACCGCTATCCTTTGCCTCTCATCACCGAACTCTTTGACCGCCTACGAGGTGCCAAAGTGTTTAACAAGCTGGATCTGCGAGGAGCATATAACCTCATCCGAATTCGGGAGGGCGACGAGTGGAAGAAAGCTTTCAATACTCGTGACGGGCATTCTGAGTATTTGGTAATGCCGTTTGGTCTCTGCAATGCTCCACCCGTATTCCAGGAGTTTGTTAATGATATTTTTAGAGACCTGCTCTACTCCTGTGTTATAGTTTACTTGGACGACATTTTGGTGTTTTCTCCAGACCTTCACTTTCACCAAAACCACGTCCGGCAGGTTCTCAGACGCTTAAGGACTAATCATTTATACGTCAAACTCGAGAAGTGTTGATTTCACCAGAGTAGGCTTCCGTTTCTGGGATATGTCATTTCTGGCAAGGGACTCCAGATGGATTCTTCTAAGTTGGCAGCCGTACTTCAGTGGCCTCGCCCAGTGGGACTGTGTGCCATTCAGAGATTTCTGGGCTTCGCCAATTACTATAGACAGTTTATTCCCCACTTCTCTTCACTTGTGGCTCCTATTGTGGCATTGACTAAGAAGAATGCCAATCCTAGACAATGGTCTCCAGCTGCTGAGGAAGCCTTTACTAAGTTAAAAACTGCCTTTGCCTCTGCACCAGTACTTACAAGACCAGATACGGAGAAACCTTTTCAGTTGGAGGTTGATGCTTCATCCGTTGGTGCTGGTGCAGTTCTTACCCAGAATGGGCCCAAAGGTTGTACCCTCACCTGCGGGTTCTTCTCGAAGACATTCTCTCCTGCCGAGAATTATTCTATTGGAGATTGGGAACTGCTGGCCAACTACCTCCTGGAGGGGGCTCGTCAGCCGGTTCATATTTATACTGACCACAAAAACCTCCTGTATCTCCAGACCGCTGAGCGACTGAATCCTCGTCAAGCCCATTGGTCCTTTTTCTTCTACTGATTTGATTTCTTAATCCATTTCTGTCCTGCAGAGAAGAATGTTAAGGCCGATGCTCTCTGCCGTGCTTCGGATGTGGTTGGAGAAGACCCTGTGCCCAGTCATATTGTTCCTCCAGGACGTTTGGTCCTTGCAGCTCCAGTGGACCTTCGGCAGCTTCCACCAGGCAAGACAGACCTGCCCTTCGAAAGAGGATCCTGACATGGGGACATTGCTCTCGTGTGGCTGGACACCCTGGGGTGCAGCGTTCCATAGCCCTTATTTCCCGTTACTATTGGTGGCCAGATCTGGCCAAAGATGTGCGGGATTTTGTGGGTTCCTGCATCTCCTGTGCCCGAAACAAGTCATCATGCCTCAAACCTGCCGGTCTCCTGATGCCGTTGCCGATACAAAGACGCCCGTGGACTCATGTGGCCATGGACTTTTTCACGGACCTTCCATCCTCCTCGGGGAATACTGTCATCTGGGTGGTAATCGACCAGTTCTCGAAAATGTCCCATTTTGTCTCCTTGTCAGGTTTGCCATCTGCTCCGCGTCTTGCCAGCCTGTTCTTCTCCCAAATCTTTTGGCTGCATGGACTCCCATTGCACATTGTGACCGTGGGATCCAGTTTGTCTCCCGCTTCTGGTGATCCCTGTGTAACCATCTCCAGGTGAAATTGGACTTCTCGTCTGCATATCATCCTCAGTCGAATGGACAGGTAGATAGAGTCAATCAAACTCTAGGCTCCTACCTTCGGCATTTAGTCTCGGCCCGCCAAGATGACTGGTCTGCCTTGTTGCCATGGGTGGAGTTCTCATACAATTCCCTGGACTCTGAAACACTTGGTTCTACTCCCTTCTTCATTGTTTATGGACAACATCCTTGTCCTCCTCTTCCTCTGCCTGTGTCCACTGAGGTTTCTGCTGTGGTTGAGTTGGTACGTGATCTAAAGACCATTTGGGAGCAAACTCGCCTTTCATTGATGCAGGCTTCCGCCCGTACCAAGCTCCAAGCGGATAAGAAACACAGGCCACCTCCTGCTTTTTCTCCTGGGGACAAGGTCTGGTTGTCAACTAGATACATCCGGTTAAAGATTCCTGGATACAAGCTTGGTTCACGGTTCTTGGGTCCTTTCGAGGTTATATCTTGCATAAATTCAGTGTCTTACAAGCTGCGCCTTCCTTCCACCATGCGAATCCCGAACTCCTTCCATGTCTCTCTACTCAAGCCTGTTATTCTGAACCGCTTGTCCCGGCAAGTACCTCCTCCTGCTTCGGTGGCTGACTCCTCGGATATTTATGAGGTAAAGGAGATTCTCGACATGAAGATGGTAAAGGGTAAGCGGTTCTTCTTGGTTGACTGGAAGGGGTTCTTGCCGGAGGAGAGATCTTTGGAGCTTTAAGACAACATCCTGGACCATGATATTCTACAGAGATTTCTACGGCCCAAGAGGAGGGGGAGGCTGAACGGGGGGTACTGTTACTGGTGGTCCCGCGACCTATATTGCAGGTCCCGGGCTCACCCGTGCACCCCGGGGCTCGCAGGTGTGGTGCCGGCGCAGCTCACCTCTCCCTGTTCCGAAATCACTGCCTAGCTCCATCCGCGCATCCCGTCTCCTAGGGCGCGCGCGCGCGGCACCTTCAGCAAAATTTAAAGGGCCAGTGCACCGCTAATTGGTGCACTGACTGATCACTTACCCTTTAAAAAACCTGCACCTTCCTTACACTCTTGCTGGATCTTTGTGATTCACAGCCTTAGAGAAAGCTCTGTTGTGATTTGCCTGCATTCCAGTGTCTCCTGCATTCCAGTGTCTCCTGCGTTCCAGTGTCTCCTGCGTTCCTGACTCCCTCTGTGTTCCTGTGTTACTTGAAACCCTCCATGTTCCCGTGTACCAGTGTTCCTCCGTGTTGCTGTTCTGTGTGCTGTGTTCCCGCACCGTTCTGCTTGGACCTCCTGTTGCTGACCTGGACCGGACTCTGACGTTGCATCTCTGCCACCTGCCCTGACCTTGTGCCTGGACTTTGACCACGAGATTGTCTGCCATCTCTGTGCCTCGACCTTGGCCGCCACTGCAGAGAAGTCACACCTGAGGAACGACCTGGTGGTACCACGCCGCAGCTTGTCTAACCCGCCTTGCAGCGGGCTCTGGTGAAAACCGGGTACCACTTAGACTCTGGTCCCAGGTAGTGGCTTGTTTCATCATCTGCAGTGGTCCAGAGGATCCACACCGTCAAGCCTGACAACCCTGATGGATGGACGGATAATAAGAGGATAGTATGGTATATAGTATAATACTGGATATTATTTTAGGAGGTTATTTTATAAATAGTAGATGAACTTGAATAGGAAATAAGATGGACATGAAAGGAAACTATGAAACTTTGAAACTACATACTAAGGGAGTTGTGATTGCTTACCCATGAAGGAGCTACTTTTGAAATGCTTGGAGACACTCCGATGTATCATATACCTAATTGTGATTGGCTGTCATATGTGGAGGTAAAATTTGAGCTGCTAAAAGATAGAAGCCGAGTCTGAATATTATTATTACACTAATACTAACGTTAGAGCATCGGAAGTAATATAAATAAATGTTTAGAGTTCTGTTCGGACCTTGCACAAGAATCTCCATATTAATACTTTATTATATAAAAAAATAAACTTTAGGGATGTGTTAAGACTTAGCCGTCTATATTCTTCTATATATAAACTTTTTATATGAATATAATGAGCTTCATGTAATATTTGGGTGAACATTAAAGATGTTCATCCCGATTCGCCGAAATTTTTGAAAAAATTTGATTCGACCCGGATCGAATAATGGCGAATCACGTTAAAAAACAGGTATGTACCCCCCTTGATCTTTCTGACCTTTTGCCACATTTCAGGCTTCAAACATTGAGATAAAGAAAGAAATGGTGGTCGCACCATCCCCACTGTCACACATGGTGGGGGCACCATCCTCACTGTCACACATGGTGGGGGACACCATCCCCACTGTCACACATGGTGGAGGCACCATCCCCACTGTCACACATGGTGGAGGCACCATCCTCACTGTCACACATGGTGTTTGTACCATCCCCACTGTCACACATGGTGTTTGCACCATCCCACTTGTCACGCATGGTGGTGGCACCATCCCCACTGTCCACATGGTGGGGGCACCATCCCCACTGTCACACATGGTGTTTGTACCATCCTCACTGTCGAGCATGGTGTTTGTACAATCCCACTTGTCACGAATAGTAGTTGCACCATCCCCACTGTCACACATGGTGGGGGCACCATCCCCACTGTCACACATGGTGGTGGCACCATCCCCACTGTCACACAGCCTGGAGACACAATCCCCACTGTCACACATGGTGACGGCACCATCCCCACTGTCACATATGGTGGGGGCACCATACCCACTGTCACACATGGTGGAGGCACCATCCCCACTGTCACACATGGTGGGGGCACCCTCCCCACTGTCACACATGGTGGAGGCACCATCCCCAATGTCACACATAGTGGTGGCACCATTCCCACTGCCACACATGGTGGTGTCACCATCCCCACTGTCACTCATGGTTGAGGCACCAGTGGAGATGGTGCCCCCCGCCCACTGTCACACCTAGTGGGGGGCACCATCCCCACTGTCACACATGGTGGTGGCACCGTTCCCACTGTCACACATGGTGGAGGCACCATCCCCACTGTCACACATGGTGGTGGCACTATCTCCACTGTCACACATGGTGAAGGCACCATCTCCACTGTCACACATGGTGGAGGCACCATCCCCACCGTCACACATGGTGGGGGCACTCTCCCCACTGTCACACATGGTGGGGACACCATCCCCACTGTCACACATGGTGGGGGGCACATCCCCACTGTCACACATGGTGGTGGCACCATCCCCACTGTCACACATGGTGGGCGGCACCATCCCCACTGTTACACATGGTGGGGGGCACCATCCCCACTGTCACACATTGTGGTGGCAGCATCCCCACTGTCACACATGGTGGTGGCAGCATCCCCACTGTCTCACATGGTGGTTGTTCCATCCCCACTGTCATACATGGTGGGGGGCTCCATCCCCACTGTCACACATGGTGCTTTCACCTTCCCCACTGTCACACATGGTGGTGGCACCATCCCCACTGTCACACATGGTGAGGGGCACCATTCCCACTGTCACACATGGTGGGGGGCACCATCTTCACTGTCACACATGGTGGTGGCACCAATCCCACTGTCACACATGGTGGAGGCACCATCCCCACTGTCACACATGGTGGTGGCACCATCCCCACCGTCACACATGGTGGTGGCACCATCCCCACCGTCACACATGGTGGAATGTGAAAAGGAGCCTATTGTGGAGTAGAGCACTGACACTTTCTTGCTAAATCTAGGAATACCCGACACCACCCGTAAGAAACTGGCAAAAAAATTCCCATACATATGGGCCGAAGGAGAAATTCCATACCTAGGAATCCTCTAAACTTGACGGGGACACTTGCCTTGGACTGCAGGAACGCGGTCAGGTAAAACATCCTGCCGTGGCTGTGCTGGGAGACTGGATGGTGTCGGTCGCAGGAGCACCCGTTACAGTAACCCCTCGGCCTCCCCCTCTTCTTGGTCTGGAGAACTCTCCGGAGAACATCACCATCCAGGATGTTGTCTTCGGGCTCCTAGGATCTTTCTTCTGACCCGAACCACTTCTAGTTGATAAGGAAGAACTGCTTCTCTCTAACCGTCTTCGTAACCAGGACCTCCTTTACCTGAAAGATATTGGTGGAATCAGCCTCAGGAGCAGGTAATTGCCAAGAGAAGCGGTTCAGGATGACTGGCTTCAGAAGAGAGACATGGAAGGGGTTTGGGATGCGCATGGTGGAAGGAAGACGAAGCTTACACTGGTGGAATAGATGGACGGTAGGCAAGTAAAACAACCATAGCAAACAGAGAGAAACTGAAAAATTTTTTTAGACAAACATAATTCTTTATTTTTCTCTGCCATCTTACCTGTCTCCTGCCCTGTCTAACTGGCAACTGATCATTGACTATGTGTAACTTAATAGGTTGAATAGATCAAACATTTTCCGCATTATAGCCAAGAAAATGGGTTCTCCTTTGTGTGAGGTCCCCAAATGGGCGAATAGCGTCTAGCTGGTGTGAATTCTCTGATGTTTAACAAGATATGATTTGTCATTATAACATTTCCCACATTCAGAACATGTAAATGGCTTCTCCCCTTTGTGAAGTCTCTGATGTTTAACGAGAGACGAATTATCACTGTAATTTCCCCCACATACTAAACATGAGAATAGAGTCCAGCCGGTGGGAATTTTTGGATGACCAACAAGACCTGATTTTCGGCTAAAAGATTTCTCACATTCTGAACATGGATTCTCCCATTTGTGAAGTCTCTGATGTTTAACAAGATCGTGTTTTCGGACAAAACATTTCCCACATTATGAACATAAAAATGGCTTCTCCCCTGTGTGAATTCTCTGATGTTTAACAAGACATGATTTTTGGCTAAAATATTTCCCACATTGTGAACATAAAAACGGCTTCTCCCCAGTGTGAATTGTTTGATGTTTAACAAGATCATATTTTCGGATAAAACATTTCCCACATTGTGAACATGAAAATGGCCTCTCCCCAGTGTGAATTAACTGATGTGCATCAAGATGTGATTTTTGGATAAAACATTTCTCACATACTGAACAAGTAAATGGCTTCTCCCCTGTGTGAATTCTCTGATGTACAACAAGTTTGTTTTTTTGGCTAAAATGTTTCCCACATTCCAAACATAAAAATGGCTTCTCCCCGGTGTGTATTGTTTGGTGACTAACAAGATCTGATTTTCGGCTAAAACATTTCCCACATTCTGAACATGAAAATGGTTTCTCCCCTGTGTGACTTCTCTGATGTCTAGCAAGATCTGATTTTCGGCTAAAATATTTCCCACATTCGGAACAGAATGGCTTCTCTTTTGTGTGAATTAATGGTTGTCCAATATCTACTTTGTAGATTAAATATAGTTTCGCAGTCTGTGATAATAAAACAGGTGGAGGACCATTGCTGTGTAGTGCTGAGGATGGATCTTTCTCTTCATATGTATCTCCTGTGACTTCAATTTCTTCTACTTTAAAATCTGAAGATATCAGACGTCCCTCTGAGCTCCTGTTGCAGTCATCTGCCAAGAAAACATAAAATGTTATAATATTTTGATATTTTATGGAGACCCTTTCTAGGTTGCTGACGATCAGTAAGTTTGTGTTGCGCAAAGGGCCGAGTAATATACTTTATCCATTACCAGCCTCAGGTGGAAGGTGTTTCCTCTGTTGTAACAAACAGAACCCAGGAGATGTTATAGATCTGAGCCAAAACTTAAACCACTTTCTGGATAGTTCTATAATAAAGCACCTGGGGTTCTTCTGAAATTGTCTTTAAAGGAAACCTACCATTTAGAATGGTAGGGGTAAGCTGTAAGTACCGAGCACCAGCTCAGGGTGAGCTGGTGCCGGTACTTACTTTTGTTAGTGTTATAAACTGCGGTATCGCGGTTTTAACACTTTCTAAATTTTAGAGCAGGAGAGGCTTCGGAGCGTGCAACATCTCCGCTATTTCCTATGTAGGTGCGCACAAGATCGTGCGCACGCAGCGCCGAAGCCTGTTCTGGTAATACCGCAGTTTATAACACTAACGAAAGTAAGTACCGGCACCAGCTCACCCTGATCTGGTGCTCAGTACTTACTGCTTACCCCTGCCATTCTAAATGGTAGGTTTCCTTTAACTTTCCCAATTTTTGGGAAAGTGGCATCATGGACACAGACTAACAAAGTTACAAATCTTGGCATAAAAAAAGAAATGAAAGCAGAAATGTTTGATAAACTCTTACTTTGTACTTTAACCCTTTTATGGACACAGCCATTTTTGACTTAAAGGGGTCTTCCACTTTTAGTATATAATTTATATTCTTTGTGTAAGGAAAAGTTATACAATTTTCCAATATACTTTCTGTATCAATTCCTTGTGGTTTTCTAGATCTCTGCTTTCTGTCCTGCTATAGAAAGCTTCATTGTTTACTTCCAGTGGATAGAAATCTGTCTATGGCCATGTGATGTCACAGGTGCATGAGACATTATCATCAGAGAGAGTAATCAGGACTACAGCTCGTGCACCTGATTGTCCATATAAGATCATGGACAGATTTCTATCTATTGGAAGTAAACACAAAGCTTTCCATAGCAAGACAGCAAGCAGAGAAATCTATGCTGCTATCTTCGGCATTTCGTCTCGGCCCGCCAAGATGACTGGTCCGCCTATATGGCTCTGAAACTTCTGGTTCTACTCCCTTCTTCATCTTTTATGGACAACATCCACGTCCTCCTCTTCCTCTGCCTGTGCCCATGGCTGTTGCTCCTGTTGATGAGTTGGTACGAGATCTGAAGACCATCTGGGATTAGACTCGCCTTTCATTGCTTCAGGCTTCCGTCCATACCAAGCATCAAGCGGATAAGAAACGCAGGCCTTCTCCTGTTTTTTCTCCCAGTGACTGTCTCTGGTTGTCCGCTAGATACATCCGGTTGAAGACTCCTGGATACAAGCTAGGTCCACGATTCTTGGGTATAAATCCGGTGTCCTACAAGCTGCACATTCCTTCCACCAGGCACATCCCGAACTCCTTCTATGTCTCCCTACTCAAGCCTGTTATCCTGAACCGCTTCTCCCGGCAAGTACCTCCTCCTGCTCCGGTGGCTGACTCCTCGGATATTTATGAGGTGAAGGAGATCCTCGACGTGAAGATGGTAAAGGGTAAGCGGTTCTTCTTGGTTGACTGGAAGGGGTTCGGACCGGAGGAGAGATCTTGGGAGCCTGAAGACAACATCCTGGACCATGATCTCCTACAGAGATTTCTACAGCCCAAGAGGAGGGGGAGGGGTCACAGGTGGTCCCGCGACCCATATCGCGTGCTCACCCGTGCTTGCAAGCGCGCCGTCAGCGCAGCTTACCTCTCCCCGTTCCTGACTATCAGCCGAGTTCCGTTCCTGCGCGTCCCCGCCTCCTAGGGCGCGCGCGCCCCCCCTTCAGGAGATTTAAAGGGCCAGGCACCGCTAATTGGTGCGCTGACTGATCACTTCCCCTTTAAAAATCCAGCACCTTCCTTAATGCCTTGCCGGATCTTTGTGCCTCACAGCCTGAGAGAAAGCTCTTCTACGATTTTCCTGCGTTCCAGTGTCTCCTGCATTCCTGAGCTCCTCCGTGTTCCTGTGCACCATTGTTCCTCCGTGCTGCTGTTCCTGTGTACCAGTGTTCCTCCGTGCTGCTGTCCTGTGTGCCTGTGTTCCCATACCCATCTGCTTGGACCTCCTGTTGCTGACCCCAGATCGGACTCTGACGTTGCATCTCTGCCTGCTGCCAGGACCCTGTGTCTGGACTTTGACAATGAGATTGTCTGCCGTCTCTGTACTTCAACCTTGGCTGCCACTGCAGACAAGTCACGCCTGTGGAACGACCTGGTGGTACCACGCTGCAGCTAGTCCAACCCGCTTTGCGGCCGGGCTCTGGTGAAAACCGGGTACCACTTATACTCCGGTCCCAGGTAGTGGCTTGTGTCATCGTCTGCAGTGGTCCAGAGGATCCACACCCGTAAGCCTGACACTCAGGTTGATTAGTCCTGTCTGGACAGTTCAGGAAGCTCCGTGTAATGTGTTTAAGAACTGATCAGGGATTAAACAAGATATGTTTCTGCATCAGTGTAGCTAAAGCATTCACAAGGTATGTTTGGTTCGCAATGCATAAAAACAAACTGTAGATTTTCTTTAAAACCTCTCCAACAACCAGGGTTTTGCTGCCGGAGAGAACGGAGGTGCTCACCTGATAGAAGACAGAGCCTCGGACCCAAATCACCCAGGATGAACTCTCCAGTTCCCACTGGGACTGGTTCTTCTCACGTCCATTGTGAACCCTGCCTTCATTCTCCCCCATTAAAATCCCTCATCAGTATATATGTTATAGCTGCAGCAAACTAAGAATGTTTGACTCCTCTTCTTCCCTCTTTTCTTTTTCAGTGCTGTTTCTGCTTTAGGCATTATGTTCTACTAGTTTCTTTTTACTTGCAACAACTATGTGGCGGGTTCTGGTCCCGGGAACGTCCTTCGTAGACAGCTTGTTCCCTCACAAAGCTGAGCGTTCAGCTGGACTGTTTGTGGTACACCTTGTCCCCACCTTAACTCGAGCATAAGCCGAGTTAGGGTTTTTGAGCACAAATTTTGTGCTGAAAAACTAGGTTTATACTCGAGTATATACGGTACTATTACTGCACTGAGCGCTAAGAGGTTACATTTAGAAGGTGATGCTCTTATGCTTTCAGGAGATCTAGTATATGTTCATACTGACCTGGCAGCTCCGTCTCTTCCTTCACGGCCCCGGGGATCAGTATTCCTGCAGGAAACACAGAGACTGAATTCCTGCTTTCCATACAGATAATGAAAGGACGTGTGGATTTAGTCCTGTCTATAGCTCCGCCTTCCTTCCACCATGTGCATCCCAAATTCCTTCCATGTCTCACCTACTCAAGGCTGTTACTCTGAACCGCTTCTCCTCCTCCTGCTCTGGTGGCTGACTCCTCGGATATTTATGAGGTAAAGGAGATCCTCGACATGAAGACGGTAAAGGGTAAGCGGTTCTTCTTGGTTGACTGGAAGGGGTTCGGGCCGGAGGAGAGATCTTGGGAGCCTGAAGACAACATCCTGGACCATGACCTCTTACAGAGATTTCTACAGCCCAAGAGGAGGGGGAGGCCGAAGGGAGGGGGGTACTGTCACGGGTGGTCCTGCGACCAGGGGCGCACCTGCCATGAGGCGAGTTGAGAAGCTCTGGCCGCCCACTCCCCCTTGCCTGCCGGAACCAAGCTGCCGGCCGCACATGCTACTGCCCGTCGGCCGTAACCATGCGACCGCCTGCAGGCCTGCCCGTGCTCCTGCCGGGACCGAGCTCCTGGCCAGCACGCACCAATCTTCAGGCCGTCCAGCACCGAGCTCCCGTCCATACGCTGGCCTGTTGGGACTGTCCGCTGGCCTGCACCGAGTGCCCGGCCACCGGTCTCCCCCACTGTCAGGACCATAAAGGAAGGTAAAGTAACTTTATCTGTGCTTACATATATGTGTTTGTGTATATATGTGTGTGTATGTATGTGTTTATGGGTATATATGTGTATGTGTGTATCTGTGTGTATATATGTGTATAGATGTTTATGTGTATATATTTGTATGTATATATATGTGTATGTGTATATATTTGTATGTATATATATGTGTATGTGTATATATATGTGTATGTGTATATATATGTGTATGTGTGTGTGTATAGATGTGTATGTGTATATATGTGTATGTATATATATGTGTATGTGTATATATATATATGTGTATGTGTGTGTATAGATGTTTATGTGTATGTATATATATGTGTATGTGTATATATATGTGTATGTGTGTGTATAGATGTTTATGTGTATGTATATATATGTGTATGTGTATATATATGTGTATGTGTGTATATATGTATATGTGTGTATATGTGTATGTATGTGTTTGTGTATATAAGTGCATATGCTGTATGAGTGTTATGTATATTCTATATATATGTGTGTGTGTGTGTATATGTATATTTGCTGTATGTATGTGCAGTGTGTGTTTATGCTAGTATATACTGTTTGTATATATGCTGTATGTATATGCAGTATTTGTGATATTTATCAGGGCTTCTATTTGTCACTACATGGCGGTACGCTGTATACATTTTATACTACATGGCGGCATGCTGTATGCATTTTATACTACATGGCGGTACACTGTATGCATTTTATACTACACGGCAGTATGCTGTATGCATTTTATACTACATGGCGGTACGCTGTATGCATTTTATACTACATGGCGGTACACTGTATGCATTTTATACTACATGGTGGTACGTTGAATGCATTTTCTATTACATGGCGGTACGCTGAATGCATTTTTTACGACACGGTGGTACGCCGAATGCATTTTATACTACATGGTGACACCCTGTATGCATTTTATACTACATGGCGGTATGCTGTATGCATTTTATAACCGGGTACCACTTAGACTCCGGTCCCAGGTAGTGGCTTGTGTCATCATCTGCAGTGGTCCAGAGGATCCACACCTGCAAGCCTGACAATGGAGAACCTGTGTTCAGGCGCTTAGTCTCCGGACTTGCCCTAAGGGTGTCAGGCATTGGCATGAGGCACCTCTGCTGGTATTAGGACACTGGCCAATGCAGCTTTTCGGGAGCTATGCTCTCCTCTGCTTATTTTGCTGACTTAACTGCAGGGCCACGTGCTCTCGCCTACCAGGGGTTTTTATACTCCCTTAGTCAGTTGGTGCTATTTGCAACAACCAACTTGCCTATGCGTTGGTAGGGGCATTGCATGTACAAACATAATAATACCTTAATAACATGGTTGTATGAAATGATAAAAGGACCCTGCTTGCAAGAGCTTACAAACTAAGTCATTCAATGTATGGGAACTCATGATCCACCATGATGCACAATCTGCGACCAGATAGAGATATATGGCACCTGGTCATGGTGTTATGAGCTCTAGGTGTCTTACCACATCACACCTATGAGGGACTGGTCCTGTATTATGCTGTATTGTGGCGGACGCTCAGCTTTCTATGTAGATGGGAGGGGGGTTGAGGATCGCTACACTGGTTTTGATAATTGAGGGCCAGTGTTTGAACGCAGCTTCTAAATCGGAAGAAAGAGACCACACTCTGAACTTAAGCTTCACTGACACAATCTTCTCTGAAACTGTCCAATCAGCAGCAGATAATCCTAATTCCTCCTCTGCTCCAGCACCTCCTCCCTGGCAGTGGAGAGGATTATAATGGTCGGATACTGGGACTGATATCTCTGCAATCTTGGGGACTAGAAAGAAAATTAAGAAAATTCAATGTATCCCTCAATCTGTGAAGCAGCTCCTACAGAATCAAGCTGCATATACTCCCTATTGACCACTTAGTCCCTATGGCTGGAGCTGCAGACGTATGAGATCACATATCTAGGAGTACGGGTTACACGCTCTATTGTGGACTACTACTCGCTGAATATATTCCCCCTACTGGCCTTGGTGCATTACTTTTCCTATCTTTTCCGGCCCAAGTTAACTTATATCCTGCACGTCCTGTGCCAGTCCCCAGTGTATATATCGTGCCAACTCTTTAAGAAGATTCAAAGTTGCATAGCCCTGTTTGTTTGGGGAGGGGGGAGGTCGAAGATAGCCACCAGCTTGCTTTCATATCCCGGCTGTACAGAAAGTTACTATGCACTCACATCAAACAAACACCTGCATTGGTGAGGGTACGGTGGAAGAGGGACCTTGGGCCCTTGGTAGACGTGGAGTGGAATTTTGCCCTTTCTCCACCTAAGTAGGCCTTCCCCAACCTGGTAGACAGATTGTCCCAGGTGTTTATATATAAGCATACCGAACTACTAGTAGAGTTGGTAAATTCAGCCCTGGGTTTCAGGATCTCTGTCCTAATGTTGAGATATCAGGAACCTTTTTCAATCTAATATTGTCTGGCCATGTGGTTCTGAGAACAGGCTCGTAAATTTCTGTTAGATAAAATGGGAATGGCTGTTCCCAATGATCTTAAACTCTGTCTTCCCTGAATTGCTCCAATCCACTGCAGAACATGCTTTCATTACCAAACCTCTGTGCAATGCAAGGAAGACAGTAGCCAAATTATGGATAGTTGCACATCCCCTCTCTCTCGGTGATTTGTTGAAGGCAGTGAATAACACCCTCCCACTCAAAAAGTGGTTACAAGAAGAATAGGAGGTTCCATACCTGGGACAAATGGCTTGCTTCTCCCTTCACTGCGGTTTCCCAAATTCCATCCCAGACACACACTCTCTGATATGAGTCTCTCTTCCTTTAATCTGGGCACACCATTAGAGGTGGTCCTGGGGTGGGAATATGGTGCAGGTGCATAGTTGGTTGCTTTGTACAATTTGTGTTTCAAATTTGTTGGTTGTTATAAATGCATTTGCCACACTTTATTTGAACCCATTGTTGTATGGCACACTTTGCATGTGTATGACTCAAATGTTCTTTTCTTTTTTTACCGTGGAGACGATTAGTCTATGATAGCAGACCAAGTATGCATATTGTATAATTGTACACTGCTTCCCATTTTTTCCTCTTTTCTCCTCCTTATGGGGTTCTGCGAGACCACCATTTATGTGCTGTATTCAATGGGGCTCATTAACTAAGGGGCCTCGGAACGCATTTTTGTCAGGTTTCCTGTTGAATTGTACTGCATTTAGCAAGGGATTTTGGCGCACGTGATCGGATTTTGGCGCACCGGGAAGAAGAAGGTGAATTCCGACGGACCCCAGCGGGGAAGCGACGGATGCAGGAAATCGGGCGCCGGACTTCATCTTTGTCGGACCGTCCGGATCGGGGATCGCGACAGGACCAGGTAACTAAATTTGCCCCATTGTTTTCATTGTATCTCCAAATGTTGTTTAATAAAGTTTTATTATTGATTTTAAAATGTTTCCTATGTTGCTGCATACATCACATACACTAAGATTTACACTACTTAATCTTATTCAGATTGTGAAAGGTGCATCCCAGGATGAAAGAGAACAGTGGGGTCTTACAGACAATGTAGAGTTTTCCTGGCTCCCAAATTCTGAGAAAAACCTTGATGGTAAGACAAATGATTTTAAATCGTCACTAACTTTTCAACAAACTTTGCATGTGAACAAGGAACTTTGAAATCTATCTGAGCAGAACATTATATTTTCTTGTCTATTTACATCTTACCTCCTTCGTTCCTAATATGCTTTTCACTTTGAAATGACAGGAAATTTCATCTTGATAGGAGCAAGACAAAGGAAGACCAATATTTTGGTCACATATCATTCAAAGAGTTTTCTGTATTTTCCTGACTATAAAAATTGTAGATTCACACTGAAGGCATCAAAGCTTGTCATTAACACATGTGGGATTATATACTTAGCAAAAAAAAAAAAAGTGGAACAACTAAAAATATGTCTTTGCATACTCTTGGCATTCTCTTAATGCTTCAAGAGGTAGTCACCTGAAATGGTCTTCCAACAGTCCTGAAGGAGTTCCCAGAGATATTTAGCACTTGTTGGCCCTTTTGCCTTCACTCACCCTGAACAATTTTATTTGGTGTTCAGGTCTGAGGATTGTGGAGCCCAGGTTACATGCCATAGCACCACATCACTCTCCTTCTTGGTCAAATAACCTTTACACAGCCTGGAGGTGCGTTTGGGGTCATTGTCCTGTTGAAAATTACGTAAATGATGGTCAAACTAAACCCAAAGTGCATGGAATAGCATGCCGCTGCAAGATGCAGTGGTAACCATGCTGGTTCAGTATACCTTCAATTTTGAATAAATCCCCAACAGTGTCACCAGCACAGTACCCGCACACACTATGTGCTTCTGTCTGATGAGACTTTGTGCAGTGCAAAAAGTTGAATGATTGGACTCTACATGGCTGGTTCCTACTATGAAGCATGGAGGTGGATGTGTGCCTCCACGCTCCATGCTTCATGGTAGGAACCAGCCATGTAGAGTCCATCATTAAACTTTTTGCACTGCACAAAGTGGCATCAGACAGAAGCAGCAGATTTCGACTGGTTTAATGTTCAATCCTTGTGTCTTTAGCCAAACAGTCTCTCTTCGCTTGTTGCTTGCCCTAGCAGTAGGTTTCTAGCAGCTCCTTTCCCACGAGGCCTGCTGCACCCTTCTTCCTCGAACAGTTTTGTAGAGATGTGGCTGCTGCTAGAACTCTGTGTGGCATTGACCTGGTCTCTAATCTGAGCTGCTGTTAACCTGCAATTATGAGGCTGGTGACTTGGATGAACTTATCCTCCGCGCCAGGTGACTCTTGGTCTTCCTTTCCTGGAAGTCCTATGTGGACCAGTTTCTTGTAGTGCTTGATGGTTTTTGCAACTTTCAAAGTTTTCCCAATTTTTCGGACTGACCGACCTTCATTGCTTAAAGGAAACCTACCACTTGTAGTGGCAGGTTTCCGATGGCAATACCGAGCCACCAGCTCAGGGTGAGCTGGTGCGGAGCTATTTTATTAGTGTTTTTAACCGCGGTATCGCGGTTTTAAACACTTTTAAACTTTTTAGCCGGCCCCCCGAGGCAGGTACCTCTCGCGCTTACCGTGCGCGCGGCTACATAGGAAGTGAATGAGAGCGCGCGGCATGGTAAGCTCCCTGCGCCGGCTATAAGTTTAAAAAGTGTTTTAAAACCGCGATAACCGCGTTTTTTTAAAACACTAAACTAAAATAAGCTCCGGCACAGCTCACCCGGACGGTCTCGGTCATTGCATCGGAAACCTGCCACTTCAAGTGGTAGGTTTCCTTTAAAGGGGTATTCCGGGAATATGAACGTCTGACACAAAAACCCATGATGATATAAATAAATGAATACAACAATACTCAATGTCATTAGTCACAAAACGGAGCTTAACTAGTTTGATTTTTATGATTTATAAAATTTATGGCCTCTCTAAAGTAGATACCAGAAAATTGTTCATTCTGAAAGAGAAAACTGAAGCCGTTTAGCAGTCCCATCAGAAAGGTAGCGGGAATCCTTCAGTGCCCCTCTGCTTCAGCCCCCTCGTCCCCATCTCCATCAATAAGATGGCCGCCACTGGAAACTACAAGTTCCATGATCCTTTAGTTCTCAGTAACTCCTCCTCCCTCTTATGCTCTGCTCCCAGTGATGATGTAACAGACTGTCCAACTCTGTTACCATAAAAATGATGTGTAACTGCCATCACCACAACACTAACCATACTGGATGCACTTCAACCAACTGACTACAGCCAAACTTAGTGGAGATCACATGACCTGCCCAGGCAGGTGCAGAACATGTGATGTGGACATGTGACCAGCGGCCATCTTCGGACTGATTAAAGGGCCAGTAGCATTTTAATTCTTCATTACAGTCTGTCACCAGCATTTTCTGCTAAGGGGAGCAAAATTTTAAATAACAACTAATTACACATTAGCTTATATTTTGACTGTCCACTTGTATATGAATTATGCTTATTCCTGGAATACCCCTTTAAAGTAATGATGACCACTCATTTTTATTTACTTTAGCTGCTATAAGGCTACATTCACACTGCCCGTACCGTAGCATGGCGGGCACGCGGCTGTGCCGGGGAGAGGAGGGGGAGACTGCCGCTCACCCCTGCCCCTCTCAATAGCCTAACATAGAGCCCGGCGCGTATCCCTTTGAAAGATAGGACATGTCCTATCTTTCTACTAGGTACGGTGCAGCTCGTGTGCTGCACCCTACCGCTCCCATACAGCGCAGTGAGGCCATTGTGATGCCCCATACGTTCGTGTAAATGTAGCCTAATACAAATTCTAACAATCCATTGAGTAGGACTAGTTGTGTATCCACCTGATTTCTGCACAACCCAACTGAAGGTCCCAATCCCATTTATAAGGCAAGAAAGCACACTTATTAAACCTGACGGGGCACACCTGTGATGTGAAAACCTTTTCTGGTGACTACCTCTTGAAGCTCATCATGGCGAATGCCCAGTATGTGCAACGCAGTACTCTAAGCAAAACGGGATACTTTGAAGAACCTAAGAATAAGACATTATTTTAAGTGAGGCGTTGCCACACTTGTTGGGATACGAATTTTTATAGTCCTGAAATACAGAAAACTCTTTGAATCAGAACAGTTGCTCGTCCAAAAGCTGTGTTGTTGTGCTGTGTATATATATGGCTGGGGACTTGGTGTTCCCCCCCCAAGTCGCAGTGGTCAAACTCTGTCAAAGATTTTGATAGTTTCTCGTGTTTTGGGGTGGTTTACTCCCACCACTCCAAACGAACCAAATTGAGCACGCTTATGGTGCGCTATAATACATAAAGTGGATTATCTATTATATTAATATTATATAATATATAGTGGACTGCAGTAAACCTCACACAAGAGAGAAGCCAGGAAACCTGTGAGGTGAATAGATGGGGGGATGAGAAAGTACTGCTTTCTCCTCTCCCCCCTCATATTCCCTCCAGGTTCCTGCTTCTCTCTTGTTGTGAGGTTACTGCATCTATATATAATAATAATATAATAATATATATATATATATATATATATAGATATATATATAATATAATAATATAATATAGCCATATACCGTGCAGTATTTTTTAATTTTTTTTAATGTGACTCTATTTTAACTATTGTTTTCTTCCAATATATATGCCTCAAACTTAGAGGGAACCTGTCACCACATTTTTCACAAATACAGGTAGTGGCAGGTTCCCATAGAGCCCTAGTAACTATCTGACCCCCTTATTTTAGCTAAAAATAGTTTCCCTCAGGTCCCTATAAAATCAGAGTTATAATCTTGCCTGGTATCTATGCATCTTTGGAGCGAGCCAAGGGTGTTGCCTAACATCATGTGACCAGGGTGACATCATCGCAGTTCCTTAACCCCTTCCCAATTTGCGCCGTACTAGTACGCAAGCGCAAGCCAGGTCCCGGTTCATGGAGAGGGCTCGCAGATGAGCCTCTCATAAGCGGTAAGTCTTTGCTGCATATTGCACCAAAGGCTTACGCAGGAACACTCGCGAACTGTGCATCGGTGCTGTGGCAGCTTCTAAAAGTGGCGGCGCATGGCAGTGTAGATGGTGATCAAGAAAACTAGGGTTAAAGTACCCTAGGGAGTCTGAAAAAATAGTAAACTCGCTCGCTGTAGCAATGCTAGCCGGTGTTCGCCAGGTAAAACTATAAAGTTGCATATATGGGAGTCTCAGAGGAATTATTTTTAGCTAAAGAAAGGCGTCAGCTGGGAACCTGTCACTAACTGTATTTGTGAAAAATGTGGTGACGGGTTCCCCTTAAGGCTCCTTTCACACTTGCATTGTAGATCATGTCAGAGTGCAATGCTTGAAAAACTTCTTTTGCCTGTGATTTTCATCAGTTTTTGATCTGATTTATTAGCGTTTTACATTTTTTGGTAGTTTAATTCCATTTTTATGCACAGACTCATGACTATGGTCTATCTTTTTTATAGCAATTGATCAGTGAAAATACATTGAACTTGCATTGCCCTTGCATGTATCTCTGAGTTAAATGCATTTTTGATGCGTCTCAATAGACTTTTATGCTGCGTTTTTTCACACTAAAAGCAATCAATACAAGTGCAGTGTATTTTTCACTGATCAATTGCCCAAAAAAAAAGTGAAAAGTTCTGCACGTCAAAAATGCTTGGCCAATGACTCCTACAATCTATCCTGTACACACATGCACCGTACCATCAGCAGTGATTCAAACAATACCTTAAAATAGTAATGTAAAGAATATATGCATTCATATTGTCTCTCCTCGTGTTACTGCTGACTATTTATATATGTATGTGTGTCTATATATTACACACACATAAATACACAAGGGGATATTTATATTTATAGCTAGCACTTGCGATTATTTTCCCCAATCCGCCACCTTCAGAACAGGAAGACGTGGAGGGGCATGAAAGGGCATAAAGGCAGGGCGTAGCGTGAATGCTTCTCAAGACCCTGCTGGATACATCAAATGGTATAGCGGGGCTCTCATACAAGCGCCTACGTATGATAAATAACCCACACATTCTTTATATTGTATATACATGCACTCACACGAGTATATTCCACTTATATATACATTCTAATTACACATGCATTTTCTGTATCTATACACTTGTATACATTCTAAATTCACATGCACCTTACGTGCACATACATGAAATTTGTTTACATACGTAACCTTTGTCTATATAAGTTTAGACATTCTACATGTATGGACATACATTGTACTTGTACAGGCAGTCCCCGGGTTACTTAAAACAGAGGTCCCCAACCTTTTTTGCACCAGGGACCGGCTTTAAGCTAGACCAGTTTTCCATGGCCCGGTGGGGGCGGGACTTTGGTCATAAGGGGTGGGGTTATGGAGGGGTGGGAGCCTTATCATATAGATACAGGTAGTGGTCCGACCATATCTCCATTTGGGTTTGGTGTACAAATAAACATGCAAATGCATACAGCGTATCGCCATGTAGTATAAAATGCACACAGCATGCCACCATGTAGTAAAAAATACAGACAGCGTGCGGCCGTGTAGTATAAAATGCATACAGCGTGTCGCCATGTAGTATAAAATGCATACAGCGTACCGCCATGTAGTATAAAATGCATACAGCGTATTGCCATGTAGTATAAAATGCATACAGTGTGCCGCCATGTAGTATAAAATGCATACAGCGTGCCGCGCTGTAGTATAAAATGCATACAGCGTACTGGCATGTAGTATAAAATGCATACAGCGTGCAGCTGTGTAGTATAAAATGCATACAGCATACCGCCATGTAATATGAAATGCATACTGCGTACCGCCATGTTGTATAAAATGTATACAGCGTATTGCCATGTAGTACAAAATAGAAGCTCTGATAAATATCACAAATACTCCATATACATACAGCATATATACACACATATACAAACAATAACAGTTGCCAGTCTTTTGACACTTCTTAGGTCTCTCATCAAGCCTGGTATAACGCAATATTGAAGAATAAATGTTTTATTGACAATACAACCAATATTGTATGGCACGTATCCTATATATTTGCTATCGCCTCACCAGTTCTGCATTTAGGAACCCACAACTTTCAGGTTATCTGTAATCAACATGACAGCAGGTTGCCCTAATAATTATTAATCTTTATTTTTATAGCATAATCATATTCTGCATGCTTTTGAAATCATGGGGTACATATATGCAATATCCCCCACCGGGCCTAGCTTTTCCAAACGCTGTAGACAGCCGGGGCCCAGAATACTGTAGTGGCTGGCTTATGTGGCCTTGGACATGCTCGGTCCGTCCCTTTGGTTTGGACTGGGGGTGACGGTGCCTACATCCTGCACTCTGTATATCTGGAGTCCCCCTGTGATGATGGACGTTTGGGGAGCCGTGCTGATTAGCAGCCTGACCCAGGGATTTACACAGGAGCCCGTTGTCGGCAAATTAACTTTGTTGACTTTTATTCAACTTCAAACGTGCGGGCAACGGCGCCTTACAATTGATAAGTATTCCCACCTCGGAAAGCTGGTGTAGTGGCTGCGTCTTCAGTGTCAGATTTTGTCCTTGTTCGCACAACCTCAGGTTCTGTAATAACGTCCAAAAGTCACGAGTGAGGTGCAGAAGAATTTAATACCAGACATTTTGGTCTAATATCAAACTCTCGCTAACTGCTAGGCAGATGGTTGCTTGATTCACTCACAAAGGCATTTCCAGAACCTTCAGTGAGCTGGAGGTGATATGGAGCTCAGCTATTAAAGATAAGAAGTAATGTCCTAGTTTCAGTGGTTAGTAATTAAATATGTATTCATCGCGGATACTAAGCTGTTACTTCAACCGCAGGAAGATTGCCCGCAACTTGGTAATAACTCTGGCTGGTAAAGATGGGGCCCGAATAAGATGGATTTCCACGGGTGGTCCCGCGACCCTATCATGGGTCCGCTGGCTCCACCCGTGCTCCCGGGGGTCGCCGTAGCTGTGATCGCCGGCGCAGCTCACTCTCCTCCTCATTCCGGAATCCGCTGCTGTGCTCCTGCCGCTCGCGTCCCCGGGGGGGGGTGACCTCCTAGGCGCTCACAGCGGCACCTTCATGAAATTAAAGGGCCGTGGCACCTGCAATTGGTTGCAACTGGGTGATTCACTTTCCCTTTAAAAACCCTGCACCTTCCTACACTCTTGACAGATCTTTGTGGCCTCAAATGCCTGAGAGAAAGCTTCTCTGCGATTTGCCATGCATTGGCTATTCTCCTGCGTTCCGTGTCCCTCCGTGTTTCCAGGTACCTGAGCTCCTTCCTTGTTCTTCCGTGTACCTGTGTCCCTCTTTGCTGCCGTCCTGTGTTGCTGTGTTCCCGTACGCTCTTTTTGACCGTGCCTTTTGCTGACCACGGACGGTCATTCACGCCTCAGTAACTGACCTGTGGTACCACCGCCCAGCTTGTCCTAACCTGCCTTGCATGCGGGCCTGTAAAACCGTGGGTAACGCACTTAGACTTGCTCGGTGCGGGCCAGGATGTGCTTGTGTCAATCGGTCTGCAGTGTCAGAGATCCACACCTGCAAGCCTACAATAATTCCGGCCATGGATAACGCGGAGGTTCCGTCTCCTACAGCCAGACCTCGCTACTATTGGTGATCCATCAGTCCCGGCAGATTGCTGCACAGCGTTACAGCTGGAGCAAGTCACTGCCATGTGCAACAACTGTTAGCTAACTATCACGCAGCGCAACAGGTCCCTGAGGCTTCTTTAAAACGACTCAGTTCCGACTAGTCTCCTGCCGTTGAACCCCTAGAATGGCGGTTGTCTAAATCGCCCAGCATTCGATGGCAAATTCCACAATGTGCATGAGCTTTATTACTCTTAGTGCTCCCTGCCATAGAACTTATATTCCGACCCATTTCTCTGGACAGCCTCTTTGTCTGAATTTCCATCCGTATTTGAACGAACGACTCAGGCCTCTTCTGCTGAGTCTGCCTTATTGAATTCTCCGTGGAGGAATATGCGCTCCAGTTTCCGTACAGTAGCGTCGGAATTCTGGAACGACACGGCCCTTTCTGCAGCTTTTAGAAGGGTTTATCCCTCTCAAGTCAAGGCTGCTCTGTGCCGCTCGTGACCTGCCACTTCCCCTGATTGGTCCTATCTCCGCTTCGCCACCCACCCGCGGCTGATGTGCGCGCTTCGGGAGTGTGCCGAAGAGATCCACATTATGCGCACTTCATCCGTGCCGACTTCCCCTTCCTCGTCTACTCCATGCTTTCAAAGCCCCTTCCAGCCTCCAGTTCGTAACCACTGCGAGGAGTCTATGGAGGTGGCGACATGGCCAAATTGTCACCGCAGGGAGCGTATCGAGAACTCCAGGGACAACCCTCTATCTCTACTGCGCATTCCTGAGCATTTTCCGCGTCTTTGTCCTATCCGCCCCCACGTCTGGAAACGCCAGTACCCTAGGTTTCTTGGAGAAGCGTCCCTAGGTGTACAACATGCTCTCCACTCCTGTTGATTCCCGTGCTTCTCAGCGTGCCCATACCGGTCCCGGAAAGGGGAGAAGAGGAGAAAAAAAACAATAAGCTTCCAGTGGTTCTACTTGACAAATCACGTCATTTCTTCGTTTTAGTGTTGACCAATGTTCCTTGCACCCATACGGTACCGGCACGAGCCGATAACCATGCAAGTCGGTGCTCTGGCATAAGAGAAGTGGTGCTAGTCCGTTCCTTTCTGGCCACGCTCTAACCTACCCTCGCCTTCCTGCTAGGTCCTTCCGTGGTGCAGTTTCCACTCGCCAGTCCTTAATTGGAGGACGGTTAGGTTCTACTTGGGGTCCAACTGCCATTCCCGGTGCTGGATGCTCCTCAACCAGTGTTCCTCTCACTGCTAACTACCGTGGTTGCCAAGTCGTCGAAGGGCCTTCCAGTTTGCCTACCGAGACTTGCACCGGTTTCCTCTGAGAGCAAGCGGAGGTTCTGCCTCCACATCGCCCCCTGGACTGTCCCATTGATTTTGCTCCTCGGTACGTCTCCTCCACCGAAGTTGGAGTTACCCTATCTGTGCCCGAACTGAAGCCAACAGAATCCGCCTACATAAAGGGAAATTCGCAGAAGGGGTTCTCATCCGTAAGTCTTCTTTCCTCTGCTGGAGCTGTGTTTTTCTTTGTCCTAAAAGGACGTGTTTCCCTCCGACCCTGCAAACTATAACCCGTGTCCTTGACAAAGTTATGGTGAAGAACCGCTACTCCTCCTTTGCCTCTCATCACCTCAACTCTTTTGGACCGCTCTACGAGGTGCCAAAGTTGTTTACCAAGCTGGATCGTGCGAGTGAGCATACTCACCTCATCTAGTTTCGGGAAGGCGAGAGTGAAGACAGCTTTCAATACTCTCGTGACGGGCATTTTGAGTATTGTGGTATGCCTTTTGGCCTCTGCATTCTACCAGGAGTTTTGTTAATGATATTTTTAGAACCCTTCTCTACCCTGTGTTATAGTCTCTACTTGGACTACATTTTGGTTGTTTTCTCCGATATTCACTCTCACCAATACCAGCGTCCGGCAGCTTGTTCAGACACTTAAGGACTAGCATTATAACGCCAAATCGAAAGTGTCCAATTTCACCCAAAACACAGAGCATGTCTTGTCCTTTTCTGTGGATACGTCATTTTCTGGCATTGGGACTGCGAGCCGGTCTCAGATTTCTGGCTTCAACATTTATCTATAGACATTTCTTTCCCACTTCTCTCACATTTTGTGCTCCCCATATGTGGCATTGACTAAGACAATACCAATCCAGAATGGGTCTCTACGCTGCTGAGGAAGCCCTTTACTAACTAAAATCTGCCTGCTTGCCGCTGCGCCAGTACTTACAAGAACAGATACGGAGAAACCCTTTCAGTTGGAAGTTTGATGCTTCGTCGTTGGTGCTGGTGCATTTCTTACCCAGAAAATTTGTACACCCTCGTTACTGCGGGTTTCTTCTCGAAGACATTTCTCCTGCCAACGAAGAATTATTCGTCCATGGAGACGCCTGAACTGTTGGGGCCATAAAGCGCTTTGGAGTGATTGTGGCGGCTATCTCCGTGGAGGGGGCTCGTCCACCTTATTCATATTTTAACTGACCATAAAAACCTCTGTATCTCCAGACCGCCAGCCCGGTGGTCCATTTCCTTATATCCATGTTCCGTCTCTGCTGAAGAACGTTAGTGGCCTGAGTCTCTCTCCCGTGCCTCTGGATGTGGTTGGAGAAAACCCTGTGCCCAGTCAGTTGTTCCTCCGGAACGTCCTGGTCCTTGCAGCTATCCAGTGGACTTCGCAGCTTCCACCAGCAACGTAGTCAGACTCACCTTCGAAAGAGATCCGACATGGGAACATTGCTTCTTTGGCTGGACACCCTGGGGTGCAGCGTTCCATATCCCTTATTTCCCGTTACTATTGGTGGCCACCATCTGGCCAAAGATGTCAGGATTTGTGTGGTTCCTGCATTCCTGTGCCCGAACAAGTCATGCACGCCTCAAACCTGCCGGTCTCCTGATGCCGTTGCTGATACCAGCCGCCCGTGGACCATGTGGCCATGGACTTTGTCACGGACCTTCCATTGTCCTCGTGGAATACTGTCATCTGGGTGTACCGACCTGTCTCGCGAAAATGTCCATTTTGTCTCCTGCCAGGTTTGCAATCTACTCCGCGTCTTGCCAGCCTTTTCTTCTCCCACATCTTTCGGCTGCATGGACTCCATTGCACGTTGTTTTCAGACCGTGGGGTCCAGTATGTGTCTCCCGCTTCTGGCGATCCTTGTGTACCATCTTCCGGGTGAAATTGGACTTCTCGTCTGCATATCCTCAGTCGATTGGACAGGTAGAGAAGAGTCAATCAAACTCTAGGCTGGTACCTTCGGCATTTCGTCTCGGCCCGCCAAGCATAAGGTCTGCCTTGTGCCATGGCGGAGTTCTCCATACAATTCCTGGACTCTGAAACTTCTTGTTCTACTCCCTTCTTTCATTGTTTATGACAACATCCACGTCCTCCTCTCTCTGCCTGTGTCCACGGAGGTTCCTGCTGTTGATGAGTTGGTAAGTGATCTAAAGACCATTTTGGGAGCAGACGCGCCTTTCGTTGATGCAGGCTTCTGCCACTACCAAGCTCCAAGCGGAAGTAGAAAGGCAGCCACTTCCTGTCTATTTCTCCTGGGGACAAGGTCTGGTTGTCAGCTAGATACATCCGGTTAAATTCCTGGATACAAGCTTGGGTTCTACGGTTTCTGGGTCAGTTTCGATGTTATATCTCGCATAAATCCAATTGTCTTACAAGCTGCGCCTTCCTTCCACCAATGCTCATCCCGAACTCCTTCCATGTCTCTCTCCAACCAGCCTGTATTCTGAACCGCTTCTCCCGGCAACTACCTCCTCCTGCTCCGGTGGCTGACTCCTCGGATATTATGTAGGTAAAGGTATCTCGCATGAAACGGTATAAGTACGGTTCTTGTTGGTTGACTGGAAGGTGTTCCAGCCCCGGAGGAGAGATCTTGGGAGCCTGAAGACAACATCTGGACCATGATCTCCTACAGAGATTTCTATGGCCCAAGAGGAGGGGGAGGCCGAAGGGGGGGGGGTAATGTCAGGGGCAGTCGCGTGCTCACCCGTGCACCCGGGGCCGTAGGTGCGTGTCCGGCGCAGCTGACCTCTCCCCGTTTCCGGAATTGCTGCCGAGCTCCGTCCGCGCGCGTCCCTGCCTCCAGGCGATCACTTCCCCTTTAAAACCTGCACCTTCTTTACACTCTGCCGGATCTTTGTGCCACAGCCCTAGAGAGAAAGCTATTCTGCGATTTGCCTGCGATTCCTGTGTCCTTCCTGCGTCCTGTGTCTCCTGCGTCCTGTGTCTCCTGCGTTCCTGTGTCTACATCTCGTCTACGATGTCTCCTGTCGTTCCTGCTTCCTGTGTCTCCTGCGTTCCTGTGTCTCCTGCGTTCCTGTGTCCCCTCCGTGTCCTCCTCCGTCTGCTGTCCTGTGTGCTGTGTTTCCTTACCCTGTCTTCGTGACTCCTGTTGCTGACCCCAGACGGACTCTGACGTTGCATCCTGTCCGCCTGCCTACCTTGTGGCCTGGACTTTGACCACAAGATTGTCCGCCGTCTCTGTACTCACCTTGGCCGCGCCACTGCACATGTCACGACCTGGTGGGACCACACCCGCAGCTTGTCTAAACCTGCCTTGCAGCGGGCCTCTGGTGAAAACCGGGTACCCTTAGACTCCGGTCCCAGGTAGTGGCTTTGTGTCATCATCTGCAGTGGTCCAGAGGATCCACACCTGCAAGCCTGACAATGGAAACCTGTGTTCAGGCGCTTAGTCCTCCGGACTGCCCTAGGTGTCAGCATTGGCATGAGGCACCTCTGCTGGTATTAGGACACTGGCCAATGCATCTTTCGGGAGCTATGCTCCCTCTGCTTATTTTGCTGACTTAACTGCGGGCCACGTGCCTCGCATACCAGGGGTTTTTATACTCCCTTAGTCATTGGTTGCTATTTGCAACAACCAACTTGCCTATGCGTTGGTTAGGGGCATTCATGTACAAACATAATAATTCCTTAATAACATGGTTGTATGAAATGATAAAAGGACCCTGCTTGCAAGAGCTTACAAACTAATCCATCAAATGTATGGGAACTCCATGATCCACCATGATGCACAATCTGCGACCAGATAGGATATGGCACCTGGTCATGGTGTTATAGCTCTAGTTGTCTTACCACACACATCACACCTATGAGGGACCTGGTCCTGTATTATGCTGTATTGTGGCGGACGCTCAGCTTTCTACTGTTAGATGGAGGGGGGTTGAGGATCGCTACACTAGTTTTGATAATTGGAAGGCCAGTGTTTGAACGCAGCTTCTATCAGAAGAAAGAGACCATACTCTGAACTAAGCTTCTCTGACACATCTTCTCTGAAAACGTCCATCAGCAGCATAATCCTAATTCCTCCTCGTCTTCCAGCACCTCCTCATGGCAGTGGAGAGGTTATAAGGTCGGACTGGGACTGATATCTCTGGCAATCTTGGGGACTAGAAAGAAAATTAAGAAAATTCAATGTATCCCTCAATCTGTGAAGCACTCCTACAGAATCAAGCTGCAAACTCCCTATTGACCACTTAGTCCCATGATCTGGAGCTGCGACATGAGATCACATATCTAGGAGTAACGGGTTACACTCTCTATTGTGACTACTACTCGCTGAATATATTCCCCCTACTGGCCTTGGTGCATTACTTTCCTATCTTTCCGGCCCAAGTTAACTTATATCCTGCACTCCTGTGCCAGTCCCCAGTTGTATATATCGTGCCAACTCTTTAAGAAGATTCAATAGTTGCATAGCCCTTGTTGTTGGGAGGGGGGAGGTCGAAGATAGCCCCCCAGCTTGCTTTCATTCCGGCTGTACAGAAAGTTACTATCACTCACATCAAACAAACACTGCATTGGTGAGGGTACGGTGGAAGAGGACCTGGGCCCTTGGTATACGTGGAGTGGAATTTTGCCCCTTTCTCCACCTAGTAGGCCTTCCCCAACCGGTAGACAGATTGTCCCAGTGTGTTAGATAAGCATACCGACTACTGTAGTAGTTGGTAATTCAGCCCTGGGTTTCAGGATCTCTGTTCCTAATGTTGAGATATCAGGAACCTTTTCAATCTAATATTGTCTGGCCATGTGGTTTCTGAGAACAGGCTCGTATTCTGTTAGATAAATGGGAATGCTGTTCCCAATGATCTTAAACTCTGTCCTTCCCTGAATTGCTCCATCCACTGCAGAACATGCTTTCATTACCAAACCTCTGTGCAATGCAAGGAAGACATAGCCAAATTATGGATGCTGCACATCCCCTCTCTCTCCGTGATTTGTTGAAGCAGTGAATAACCCCCCACTCAAAAGTGGTTACAGAAGAATAGGAGGTTCCATGCCTGGGCCAAATGGCTTGCTTCTCTCCCTTCACTGCGGTTTCCCAAATTCCATCCAACACACTCTCTCTGATATGAGTCTCTCTCCTTTAATCTGGGCACACCATTAGAGGGGGTCGGGGGGGAATATGGTGACAGGTGCATAGTTGGTTGCTTTGTACAATTAATCTTTTTCAAATTTGTTTGGTTGTTATAAATGCATTTGCCACACTTTATTTGAACCCATTGTTGTATGGCACACTTTGCATGTGTTGAACTCAATGTTCTTTTCTTTTTTTACCGTGGAGACGATTAGTCTAGGATAGCAGACCAAGTATCATATGTAATATGTACACCTGTCTTCCCATTTTTCCTCCTCTTTCCTCTCCTTGGGGTTTCTCGAGACCACCTTATGTGCTGTATTCAATGGGCTCATTAACTAAGGGGCCTCGGAACGCATTTTTGTCAGGTTTCCTGTTGAATTTGTGCGCTTTAGCAAGGGATTGTGGCGCACGTGATCGATTTTGGCGCACCGGGAAGAAGAAGGTGAATTCCGACGGACCCCAGCGGGGAAGCGACGATGCAGGAATCGGCGCCGACTTCATCTTTTGTCGGACCGTCCGGTCGGGGATCGCGACAGGACCAGGTAACTAAATTTGCCCCATTGTTTTCATTGTATCTCCAAAGGTTGTTTAATAAAGTTTTTATTGATTTTAAAATTTCCTTTTTGCTGCATACATCACATACACTAGATTTACACTACTTAATCTTATCAGATTGTGAAAGGTGCCATCCAGGAGGAAAAGAATCATGGTCTTACAGACATGTAGAGTTTTCCGGGCTCCCAAATTCTGAGAAAACCTTGATGTAGACAAATGATTTTAAATAGTCACTACTTTTCAACAAACTTTGCATGTGAACAAGGAACTTTGAAATCTATCTGAGCAGAACATTATATTTTTTTCTTGTCTTTTACATCTTACCTCCTCGTTCCTAAATGCTTTTCACTTGGAAATGACAGAACTTTCATCTTGATAGAGCAAGACAAAGGAAGACCAAAATTTGTCAAATATCATTCAAAGAGTTTTCTGTATTTTCCTGACTATAAAAATTGTAATTCACTGAAGGCATCAAACGCTTGTCATTAACACATTGGGGGATTATATACTTAGCAAAAAAAAAAATGGACAACTAAAAATATGGTCTTTGCATACTCTTGGCATTCTCTTAAGCTTCAAGAGTCCACCTGAAATGGTCTTCCAACAGTCCTGAGGAGTGTCCCAGAGATATTTAGCACTTGTTGGCCCTTTTGCCTTCACTCACCCTGACAATTTTAATTTGGTGTTCAGGTCTGAGGATTGTGGAGCCCAGGTTACCCACATCACTCTCCTTTCTTGGTCAATAACCTTTACACAGCTGGAGGTGCGTTTGGGTCATTGTCCTGTTGAAAATTACGTAAATGATGGTCAAACAAACCCAAAGTGCAGGGAATAGCATGCCGCTGCAAAGATGCAGTGGTAACCCATGCTGGTTCATAATACCTTCAATTTTGAATAAATCCCAACAGTGTCACCAGCACAGTACCCCGCACACATGTGCTTCTGTCTGTGAGACTTTTGTGCCAGTGCAAAAAGTTGAATGATTGGACTCTACATGCTGTTCCTACTATGAAGCATGGAGGTTGGATGTGTCCTCCACCTCCATGCTTCATGGTAGGAACCAGCCATGTAGAGTCCATCATTACTTTTTGCACTGCACAAAGTGCATCAGACAGAAGCAGAATTTCGACTGGTTTAATGTTCAATCCTTGTGTTCTTAGCCAACAGTCCTCTCTTCTGTGTTGCTTGTCCCTAGCAGTAGTTTTCTAGCAGCTCCTTTACCACGAAGGCCTGCTGCACCCTATCCTTCCTCGGAACAGTTTTTAGAGTGTGGCTGCTGCTAGAACTCTGTGTGGCATTGACCTGGTCTCTAATCTGAGCTGCTGTTACCCTGCAATTTATGAGGCTGGTGACTTGGATAACTTATCCTCCGCCAAGGTGACTCTTGGTCTTCCTTTCCTGAAGAGTCCTAGGTGGACCAGTTCTTGTGTATCTTGATGGTTTTTGTGCAACTTTCAAGTTTTCCCCATTTTCGGACTGACCGACCTTCATTGCTTAAGGAAAACCTACCACTTGTAGTGGCAGGTTTCGCGATGGCAATACCGACACCAGCTCAGGTGAGCTGGTGCCGGAGCTATTTTATTAGTGTTTTTAAAACCGCGGTATCGCGGTTTAAAACACTTTTAAACTTTTTAGACGGAGCCCCGCCGAAAAGGGCAGGTCACGTTCCTCGCGCTTCACCGTGCGCGCGGCTACATAGGAAGTGAATGAGAGGCGCGCGGCATTGGGTAGACTCCCTGCGCCGGCTAAAGTTTAAAAAGTGTTTGTTAAACGCGATAACCGCGTGTTTTTTAAAACACTAAACTAAAATAACTCCGCACACAGCTCAACCCGGACGGTCTCGGTATTGCATCGAAACCTGCCCACTCCAAGTGGTAGTTTTTCCTTTAAAGGGGTATTCAGGGAATATGAATCGTCTGACACAAAAACCCCTTGTTTTGATGTAATATAGAAGTGATACAACAATACTCATGTCATTATCACAAAACGGGAGCGCTAACTAGTTTATTTTTATATTTAAAAATTTAGGCTCCTCTAACGTAGATTCCAGAAAATTTGTTTCATTCTGAAGAAAACTGAGCTCGTTTAGCAGTCCATCAGAAAGTTAGCGGGAATCCTTCAGTGCCCCTCTGCTCAGCCCCTCGTCCCCATCTCCATCAATAATGGCCGCCACTGGAAACTACAAGTTCCATGATCCTTTAGTTCTCAGTAACGTCCTCTCCCTCGTCTCTCTGCTCCAGTTGATGTGTAACAGACTGTCCAACTCTGTACCATAAAAATGTATGTGTAAACTGCCATCACCACCAACACTAACATACTGGATCCACTTCAACCAACTACTACAGCCAACTTGATGGAGATCACAGTGACGGCTCCCGCAAGGTGACAGTAACATGTGCTAGATGTGACATGTGACCAGCGCCCTCTTCGGACTGATTAAAGGCGCGTACATTTAATTCTTACATTCAGTCTGTACCACGCATTTTCTGCTAGAGGGAGCAACAATTTAAATAACAACTAATACACATATAGACTTAATTTTGACTGTCCCTACTCTGCGTCCTCATGCCCCCCTCATATTCCCTCCATGGTTTCCTTGCTTCTCCTCTCTTGTGTGAGGTTACTAGTCTCAATATATATTATAATAATATTAATAATATATATATATATATATATATATATATATCTTATATATAATATATAATATAATAGAGGCCATATACCGTGCATTATTTTTTTAATTTTTTTAATGTGACTCTATTTTACGATTGTTTTTTCTCAATTATATGCCCAAACTTAAGGGCACCTGTCCCCAATACATTTTTCACAAATACAGGTAAGTGGCAGGTTCCATAAGCCTAGTAACTATCTGACCCCCTTATTTTAGCTAAATGTTTTCCTCAGGTCCCTATACAATTCATAGTTATAATCTTGCCGGTATCTATGCATCTTTGGAGCGAGCCAAGGTGTTGCCTAACATCATGTGACTCAGGGTGACATCATCGCAGTTCCTTAACCCCTTCCCAATTTGCGCCGTACTAGTACGCAAGCGCAAGCCAGGTCCCGGTTCATGGAGAGGGCTCGCAGGATGAGCCCTCTCCATAGCCGGTAAGTCTTTGCTGCATATTGCACCAAAGGCTTACCAGGAACACTCGCGAACTGTGCTATCGGTGCTGCTGGCAGCTTCTAAAAGATGGCGGCGCATGGGCAGTGTATGATGAGATCGATCAGACAACCTAGGGTTAAAGTACCCTAGGGAGTCTGAAAAATAGTAAACACAAATACTCCATATACATACAGCATATATACACACATATACAAACATATGCACACACTGCACATACATACAGACACACACACACACACACACACACACATATATATATATATATATATATATATATATACACACACCATATACAGAATATACATACACGAACACATAAATATATACATGCACAGATAAAGTTAGTCGTGTTGGTCTGTATGTATGTGCAGTCTGTGCATATCTTGATATACTTTTGTATATGTGTGTATATATGCTGTATGTATATGGAGTATTTGTGATATTTATCAGAGCTTCTATTTGATATACATGGCAATACGCTGTATACATTTTATACAACATGGCGGTACGCAGTATGCATTTCATATTACATGGCGGTTGCTGTATGCTTATACTACACAGCTATGCACGCTGTATGCATTTAGACTTACATGCCATACGCTGTATGCATTTTATACTACAGCGGCGGCACGCTGTATGCTTTATACTAACATGCGGACGGCACACTGTATGCATTTTATACTCATGGCCAATACGCTGTATGCATTTTTATACTTTTTTTTACATGGGTAGCTGTAGCATTTAGTACTAATGGCGGACATGCTGTAGATTTTATACACACGGCCGCACGCTGTCGTATTTTACTACATGGTGGCAGCTGTGTGCATTTTATATACATGGCGATCACTGTATCATTTATACTACATGCGGTATGGTGCTGTATGCATTTATACTACATGGCGATACGCTGTATGCATTTGCATGCTTTATTTTACACCAAACCAAATGAGATGATGGTCGGACCACTCCTGATATCTATATGATAAGCTCCACCCCTCCAAACCCCCCCATTATGACCAAAGTCCCGCCCCACCGGGCCATGGAAAATGGTCTAGCTTAAAGCGGTCCTGGATGCAAAAAAGGTTGGGGACCTCTGTTTTAAGTAACCCGGGGACTGCCTGTACAAGTACAATGTATGTCCATACATGAGAAGGTCTAAACTTATATAGACAAAGGTTACATATGTAAACAAATTCATGTATGTGCACGTAAGGTGCATGTGAATTTAGAATGATACAAGTGTATAGATACAGAAAATGCATGTGTAATTGAATGTATAATAAGTGGAATATACTCGTGTGAGTGCCATGTATTACAATATAAAGAATGTGTGGGTTATTTATCACGTAGGCGCTTATGAGAGCCCCGCATACCATTTGATGTATCCAGAGGGTCTTGAGGAGCATTCACGCTACGCCCTGCCTTTATGCCCTTTCATGGCCCTCCACGTCTTCCTGGTTCTGAAGGTGGCGGATGGGGAAATAATCGCAAGTGCTAGCTATAAAATAAATATCCCCTTGTGTATTATGTGTGTGTAATATATAGGACACACATACATATATACAAATAGTCAGCAGTAGTAAGCGAACACGAGGAGAGACAATATGATGAATGCATAATTCTTTACAGTACTATTTTAAGGTATTGCTTTGAATCACTGCTGATGGTCCGGTTGCATGTGTTGTACCAGGATAGATTGTAGGATGTCATTGGCAAGCATTTGACGTGCAGAAACTTTTCACTTTTTTTTGGGCAATGATCATGAAAAATACACTGCACTGTATGATTGCTTTAGTGTTGAAACAAACGCAGCATAAAGTCTATTGAGACGTCATCAAAAATGATTAACTCGTGAGATACATGCAGAGGCAATGCAAGTTCAATGTATTTGCACTGACAATTATAGAAAAGATAGACCATAGTCATGAGGTCTGCCATAAAACTGGAATTAAACTACCAAAAATGTAAAACGCTAATAAATCAGATCAAAAAACTGATGAAAATCACAGGCAAATAGAAGTTTTTCAAGGCATTGCACTTGAATGATCTACTGCAGTGTGAAGGAGGTCCTTTAAGGGGAACCCGTCACCAATTTTCACAAATGATCAGTTATGACAGGTTCCCAGAGGCCTAGAACTATCTGAGCCTTTCTTTTAGCTAAAAATTAATCCTTGTAGACTCCATATATAGCAACTTTATAGTTTACCTGGCTACACCTGGCTAGCATTGCTACAAGCGAGCGATTTATATTTTTCAGACTCCCTAGGGTACTTTAACCCTAGGGTTGTCTGATCGTCCATCATTACACTGCCCATGCGCCGCATTCTGTTAGTAAGTGCCAGCAGCACCGATACACAGTCGCGAGGTTCCTGGTAAGCACTTTGGTGCAATATGCGCAAAGACTTTACCGGTTCTATGGAGAGGGCTATCCTCGAGCCTCTCAGCACCGGGACCTGTTGCGCTTGCGTACTAGTACGGCGCATTGGGAAGAAGGGTAGGAACTGCGATGATGTCACCCTGAGTCACATGATTTAGGCAACACCTTGAGCTCGCTCCAAAGATGCATAGATCCGGCAAAAGATTATAACTATGTTTATAGGGACCTGAGGAAAACATTTTAGCTAAAATAAGGGGGTCAGATATTACTAGGCTTATGGAACCTGCCACTACCTGTATTTGTGAAAAATGTATTGGGACAGGTGTCCCTTAAGTTTGGGCATATAATTGAGAAAAACAATCAGTAAAATAGAGTCACATTAAAAAAATTAAAAAAATAATGCACGGTATATGGCCTCTATTATTATTAGTATATTATATATAAGATATACTATATATATATATATATATATATATTATTATATATTATAATATATATTGAGACTAGTAACCTCACACAAAGAGGAGAAGCAAGGAAACCATGGAGGGAATATGAAGGGGGGCATGAGGACGCAGAGTAGGGACAGTCAAAATTAAGTCTAATGTGTAATAGTTGTTATTTACAATTTTGCTCCCTCTAGCAGAAAATGCTGGTGGTGACAGACTGAATGAGAATTAAAATGTACGCCTTTAATCAGTCCGAAGATGGCGCTGGTCACATGTCACATCACACATGTTCTGCACCTTGCTGGAGGTCTGTGATCTCCACAAGTTGGCGTAGTCAAGTTGGTTTGAAGTGATCCAGTATGGTTAGTGTTGGGGTGATGGCAAGTTTACACATACAGTTTTATGGTAACAGAGCTGGACAGTCTGTTCACTCATCAACATGGAGCCAGAGGCAGACGAGGGATGAGGAAGTACTGAGAACTAAGGATATGGAACTCTGTAGTTTCCAGTGGCGGCCATTATTGATTGGAGATGGGGACGAGGGGGCTGAAGCAGAGGGGCACTGAAGGATTCCGCTACTTTCTGATGGACTGCTAAACGGCTTCCAGTTTATGCTTTCAGAATGAAACAAATTTTCTGGATGCTACGTTTAGAGAGGCCTAAACTTTTATAATAAAAAATAAACTAGTAGCGCTCCGTTTTGTGCGATAATGGACAGTTGAGTTATTGTTGTATTCATTCTATTTCAGATCCAGGGGTGTTTTTGTGTCAGACGTTCATATTCCCGAATACCCTTTAAAGGTAAAATACCTTTACCACTTGAGAGTGAAGACCAGGTTCTCGCCTGGCAATACCGAGACCAGCTCAGGGTTGAGCTGGTGCCGGAGTATTTTAGTTAGTGTTTTAAACGCGGTATCGCGTTTTAAAACACTTTTAAACTGTATAGCCGGCGCAGGGAGCTACCAATGCCGCGCGCTCTCATTCAACTTCCTATGTAGCCGCGCGACGGTGAAGCGCCGAGGAACGTACTGCCCCATGGGCGGCCGTCTAAAAAGTTTAAAAGTGTTTTAAACCGCGGATACCGCGGTTAAAAACACTAATAAAATAGCCTCCGAGCACCAGCTCACCATGAGCGTGCGTGCATCGGTTGCCATCGCGAAACCTGCCCACTACAAGTGGTAGGTTTCCTTTCAGCAATGAAGGTCGGTCAGTGCGAAAATTGGGAAGAAAACTTGAAAGTTGCACAAAAACCATCAAGCATACTAAAGAACTGGTCCACCTAGGACTCTTCAGGAAAGGAAGACCAAGAGTCACCTTGGCGGAGGATAAGTTATCCAAGTCACCAGCCTCATAAATTGCAGGGTAACAGCAGCTCAGATTAGAGACCAGGTCAATGCCACACAGAGTTCTAGCAGCAGCCACACTCTAAAAACTGTTCCGAGGAAGGATAGGGTGCAGCAGGCCTTCGTGGTAAAGGAGCTGCTAGAAAACTACTGCTAGGGACAAGCAACACAGAAGAGAGGACTGTTGGCTAAGAACACAAGGATTGAACATTAAACCAGTCGAAATTCTGCTTCTGTCTGATGCACTTTGTGCAGTGCAAAAAGTAATGATGGACTCTACATGGCTGGTTCCTACCATGAAGCATGGAGGTGGAGGAACACATCCAACCTCCATGCTTCATAGTAGGAACAGCATGTAGAGTCCAATCATTCAACTTTTTGCACTGGCACAAAAGTCTCACAGACAGAAGCACATGTGTGCGGGGTACTGTGCTGGTGACACTGTTGGGATTTATTCAAAATTGAAGGTATTATGAACCAGCATGGGTTACCACTGCATCTTTGCAGCGGCATGCTAGTCCCTGCACTTTGGGTTTGTTTGACCATCATTTACGTAATTTTCAACAGGACAATGACCCAAACGCACCTCCAGCTGTGTAAAGGTTATTGACCAAGAAAGGAGAGTGATGTGGGTAACCTGGGCTCCACAATCCTCAGACCTGAACACCAAATTAAAATTGTCAGGGTGAGTGAAGGCAAAAGGGCCAACAAGTGCTAAATATCTCTGGGACACTCCTCAGGACTGTTGGAAGACCATTTCAGGTGGACTCTTGAAGCTTAAGAGAATGCCAAGAGTATGCAAAGACCATATTTTTAGTTGTCCATTTTTTTTTTTGCTAAGTATATAATCCCCCAATGTGTTAATGACAAGCGTTTGATGCCTTCAGTGAATTACAATTTTTATAGTCAGGAAAATACAGAAAACTCTTTGAATGATATTTGACAAATTTTGGTCTTCCTTTGTCTTGCTCTATCAAGATGAAAGTTCTGTCATTTCCAAGTGAAAAGCATTTAGGAACGAGGAGGTAAGATGTAAAAGACAAGAAAAAAATATAATGTTCTGCTCAGATAGATTTCAAAGTTCCTTGTTCACATGCAAAGTTTGTTGAAAAGTAGTGACTATTTAAATCATTTGTCTACATCAAGGTTTTCTCAGAATTTGGGAGCCCGGAAAACTCTACATGTCTGTAAGACCATGTTTCTTTTCCTCCTGGATGGCACCTTTCACAATCTGATAAGATTAAGTAGTGTAAATCTAGTGTATGTGATGTATGCAGCAAAAAGGAAATTTTAAAATCAATAAAAACTTTATTAAACAACCTTTGGAGATACAATGAAAACAATGGGGCAAATTTAGTTACCTGGTCCTGTCGCGATCCCCGACCGGACGGTCCGACAAAAGATGAAGTCGGCGCCGATTCCTGCATCGTCGCTTCCCCGCTGGGGTCCGTCGGAATTCACCTTCTTCTTCCCGGTGCGCCAAAATCGATCACGTGCGCCACAATCCCTTGCTAAAGCGACAAATTCAACAGGAAACCTGACAAAAATGCGTTCCGAGGCCCCTTAGTTAATGAGCCCATTGAATACAGCACATAAGGTGGTCTCGAGAAACCCCAAGGAGAGGAAAGAGGAGGAAAAATGGGAAGACAGAGTGTACATATTACATATGATACTTGGTCTGCTATCCTAGACTAATCGTCTCCACGGTAAAAAAAGAAAAGAACATTGAGTTCAACACATGCAAAGTGTGCCATACAACAATGGGTTCAAATAAAGTGTGGCAAATGCATTTATAACAACCAAACAAATTTGAAAAACAAATTGTACAAAGCAACCAACTATGCACCTGTCACCATATTCCCCCCCGACCCCCTCTAATGGTGTGCCCAGATTAAAGGAGAGAGACTCATATCAGAGAGAGTGTGTTGGATGGAATTTGGGAAACCGCAGTGAAGGGAGAGAAGCAAGCCATTTGGCCCAGGCATGGAACCTCCTATTCTTCTGTAACCACTTTTGAGTGGGGGGTTATTCACTGCTTCAACAAATCACGGAGAGAGAGGGGATGTGCAGCATCCATAATTTGGCTATGTCTTCCTTGCATTGCACAGAGGTTTGGTAATGAAAGCATGTTCTGCAGTGGATGGAGCAATTCAGGGAAGGACAGAGTTTAAGATCATTGGGAACAGCATTCCCATTTATCTAACAGAATACGAGCCTGTTCTCAGAAACCACATGGCCAGACAATATTAGATTGAAAAGGTTCCTGATATCTCAACATTAGGAACAGAGATCCTGAAACCCAGGGCTGAATTACCAACTACTACAGTAGTCGGTATGCTTATCTAACACACTGGGACAATCTGTCTACCGGTTGGGGAAGGCCTACTAGGTGGAGAAAGGGGCAAAATTCCACTCCACGTATACCAAGGGCCCAGGTCCTCTTCCACCGTACCCTCACCAATGCAGTGTTTGTTTGATGTGAGTGATAGTAACTTTCTGTACAGCCGGAATGAAAGCAAGCTGGGGGGCTATCTTCGACCTCCCCCCTCCCAACAACAAGGGCTATGCAACTATTGAATCTTCTTAAAGAGTTGGCACGATATATACAACTGGGGACTGGCACAGGAGGCAGGATATAAGTTAACTTGGGCCGGAAAGATAGGAAAGTAATGCACCAAGGCCAGTAGGGGGAATATATTCAGCGAGTAGTAGTCACAATAGAGAGTGTAACCCGTTACTCCTAGATATGTGATCTCATGTCGCAGCTCCAGATCATGGGACTAAGTGGTCAATAGGGAGTTTGCAGCTTGATTCTGTAGGAGTGCTTCACAGATTGAGGGATACATTGAATTTTCTTAATTTTCTTTCTAGTCCCCAAGATTGCCAGAGATATCAGTCCCAGTCCGACCTTATAACCTCTCCACTGCCATGAGGAGGTGCTGGAAGACGAGGAGGAATTAGGATTATGCTGCTGATGGACGTTTTCAGAGAAGATGTGTCAGAGAAGCTTAGTTCAGAGTATGGTCTCTTTCTTCTGATAGAAGCTGCGTTCAAACACTGGCCTTCCAATTATCAAAACTAGTGTAGCGATCCTCAACCCCCCTCCATCTAACATAGAAAGCTGAGCGTCCGCCACAATACAGCATAATACAGGACCAGGTCCCTCATAGGTGTGATGTGTGTGGTAAGACAACTAGAGCTATAACACCATGACCAGGTGCCATATCCTATCTGGTCGCAGATTGTGCATCATGGTGGATCATGGAGTTCCCATACATTTGATGGATTAGTTTGTAAGCTCTTGCAAGCAGGGTCCTTTTATCATTTCATACAACCATGTTATTAAGGTATTATTATGTTTGTACATGAATGCCCCTAACCAACGCATAGGCAAGTTGGTTGTTGCAAATAGCAACCAATGACTAAGGGAGTATAAAAACCCCTGGTATGCGAGGCACGTGGCCCGCAGTTAAGTCAGCAAAATAAGCAGAGGGAGCATAGCTCCCGAAAGATGCATTGGCCAGTGTCCTAATACCAGCAGAGGTGCCTCATGCCAATGCTGACACCTAGGGCAGTCCGGAGGACTAAGCGCCTGAACACAGGTTTCCATTGTCAGGCTTGCAGGTGTGGATCCTCTGGACCACTGCAGATGATGACACAAAGCCACTACCTGGGACCGGAGTCTAAGGGTACCCGGTTTTCACCAGAGGCCCGCTGCAAGGCAGGTTTAGACAAGCTGCGGGTGTGGTACCACCAGGTCGTGACATGTGCAGTGGCGCGGCCAAGGTGAGTACAGAGACGGCAGACAATCTTGTGGTCAAAGTCCAGGCCACAAGGTAGGCAGGCGGACAGGATGCAACGTCAGAGTCCGTCTGGGGTCAGCAACAGGAGTCACGAAGAAGGGTAAGGAAACACAGCACACAGGACAGCAGACGGAGGAGGACACGGAGGGGACACAGGAACGCAGGAGACACAGGAACGCAGGAGACACAGGAAGCAGGATACGACAGGAGACACGAGACGAGATGAGACACAGGAACGCAGGAGACACAGGACGCAGGAGACACAGGACGCAGGAAGGACACAGGAATCGCAGGCAAATCGCAGAATAGCTTTCTCTCTAGGGCTGTGGCACAAAGATCCGGCAGAGTGTAAAGAAGGTGCAGTGTTTTAAAGGGGAAGTGATCGCCTGGAGGCAGGGACGCGCGCGGACGGAGCTCGGCAGCAATTCCGGAAACGGGGAGAGGTCAGCTGCGCCGGACACGCACCTACGGCCCCGGGTGCACGGGTGAGCACGCGACTGCCCCTGACATTACCCCCCCCCCTTCGGCCTCCCCCTCCTCTTGGGCCATAGAAATCTCTGTAGGAGATCATGGTCCAGATGTTGTCTTCAGGCTCCCAAGATCTCTCCTCCGGGGCTGGAACACCTTCCAGTCAACCAACAAGAACCGTACTTATACCGTTTCATGCGAGATACCTTTACCTATATAATATCCGAGGAGTCAGCCACCGGAGCAGGAGGAGGTAGTTGCCGGGAGAAGCGGTTCAGAATACAGGCTGGTTGGAGAGAGACATGGAAGGAGTTCGGGATGAGCATTGGTGGAAGGAAGGCGCAGCTTGTAAGACAATTGGATTTATGCGAGATATAACATCGAAACGACCCAGAAACCGTGGAACCCAAGCTTGTATCCAGGAATTTAACCGGATGTATCTAGCTGACAACCAGACCTTGTCCCCAGGAGAAATAGACAGGAAGTGGCTGCCTTTCTACTTCCGCTTGGAGCTTGGTAGTGGCAGAAGCCTGCATCAACGAAAGGCGCGTCTGCTCCCAAAATGGTCTTTAGATCACTTACCAACTCATCAACAGCAGGAACCTCCGTGGACACAGGCAGAGAGAGGAGGACGTGGATGTTGTCATAAACAATGAAAGAAGGGAGTAGAACAAGAAGTTTCAGAGTCCAGGAATTGTATGGAGAACTCCGCCATGGCACAAGGCAGACCTTATCCTTGGCGGGCCGAGACGAAATGCCGAAGGTAGCAGCCTAGAGTTTGATTGACTCTTCTCTACCTGTCCAATCGACTGAGGATATGCAGACGAGAAGTCCAATTTCACCCGGAAGATGGTACACAAGGATCGCCAGAAGCGGGAGACACATACTGGACCCCACGGTCTGAAAACAACGTGCAATGGAGCCATGCAGCCGAAAGATGTGGGAGAAGAAAAGGCTGGCAAGACGCGGAGTAGATTGCAAACCTGGCAGGAGACAAAATGGACATTTTCGCGAGACAGGTCGGTACACCCAGATGACAGTATTCCACGAGGACAATGGAAGGTCCGTGACAAAGTCCATGGCCACATGGTCCACGGGCGGCTGGTATCAGCAACGGCATCAGGAGACCGGCAGGTTTGAGGCGTGCATGACTTGTTCGGGCACAGGAATGCAGGAACCACACAAATCCTGACATCTTTGGCCAGATGGTGGCCACCAATAGTAACGGGAAATAAGGGATATGGAACGCTGCACCCCAGGGTGTCCAGCCAAAGAAGCAATGTTCCCATGTCGGATCTCTTTCGTAAGGTGGTTGACTACGTATTGCCTGGTGGAAGCTGCCCGAAGGTCCACTGGAGCTCGCAAGGACCAGGGACGTTCCGGAGGAAACAATAGACTGGGCACAGGGTTTTCTCCAACCACATTCCGAGGGCACGGGAGAGAGACTCGGACCTCTAACGTTCTTCTCAGCAGGACGGAAACATGGATATAAGAAATGGACCCGGCTGGCGGTCTGGAGATACAGAGGTTTTTATGGTCAGTAAAATATGAATAAGGTGGACGAGCCCCCTCCACGGGAATAGCGCCACAATCCCCAAAGCGCTTTATGGCCAACCAGTTACAGCGTCTCCAGGACGATAATCTTCTGGCAGGAGAAATGTCTCTCGATAAGAAACCCGCAGTACGAGGGTTACAATTTTCTGGGTAAGAATATGCACCAGCACAACGGACGAAGCATTCAAACTTCCAACTGAAAGGGTTTCTCCGTATTGTCTGTAAGTACTGGCGCAGCGGCACAGGCAGATTTTAGCTAGTAAAGGCTTCTCAGCAGCGTAGAGACCATTCTAGGATTGGTATTGTCTTAGTCAATGCCACAATGGGGAGCACACTTAGAATGTGAGAGATGGGAGATAATGTCTATAATAATGTTGAAGCCCAGAAATCTGATGACCGGCTCGCAGTCCCAACTGCCAGAAATGAGTATCCAGAAAAGGAAGACTGCTCTGGGTTTGGTTGAAATTGACACTTATCGATTGTTGGCGTATAATGCTAGTCCTTAAGTGTCTGACAAGCTGCCGGACGCTGGTTTGGTGAGAGTGAAAATCGGAGAAAACACCAAAATGTGTCCAACGTAGACGACTACTAACACAGGAGTAGAGCGGAGGGCTTCTAAAAATATCATTAACAAAACCCTGGAGAATGCAGAGGCCAAAAGACATTACCAAAACTTCAAAATGCACGTCACGAGTATTGAAAGCTGTCTTCACTCTGCCTTCCCGGAATCGTGATGAGGTGTAGTATGCTCCTCGCAGATTCCAGCTTGGTAAACAACTTTGGCACCTAGTAGAGCGGTCCAAAGAGTTGAGGCTGATGAGAGGCAAAGGAGGAGTAGCGGTTCTTCACCCATAACTTTGTCAAGACCACGGTTATTTTGCAGGGTCGGAGGGAAACCAGTCCTTCTTAGGACAAAGAAAAACCAGCTCCAGCAGAGGAAAGAAGATTACGGATGAAACCCCTTCTGCAATTTTCCTTTATGTAGGCGGATTACTGTGGCTTCAGTCTGGGCACGATAACGGTAATCCAACTTGTGGAGGAGACGTACCCGGAGGAGCAAAATCAATGGGACAGTCACAGGGGCGATGTGGAGGCAGAACCTCCGCTGCTTTTCAAGAGGAAACCGGCTGCAAAGTTCGGTAGCAAACGGAAGGCCCTTCGAGGACTTGGCAACCACGGTAGTGAGCAGTGAGAGGACCATGGTTGAGGAGCATCCAGCACAAGGGAATGGCGTATGGCCCCACGTAGAACCTACCGTCTCCAATTAAGACTGGCGAGTGGAAACTGCAACCACGGAAGACCTAGCAGGAAGGCGAGGGTAGGTTTAGAGCGGGCCAGAACCGGAACTGGTACAGCCACTCTACTTATGCCAGAGCACCGACTTGGCATGGTTATCGGCCCGTGCGGTTAGCCGTACTGGGTGCAAGGAAAATTGTAAACTAAAACGAAAGAAATGGACGTGATTTGTCAAGTAGAAACCACTGGAAGTTTTCTGCTTTTTCCCTCTCCTTCTCCTCTTGGGATACCGGTAAGGCACGCTGAGAAGCACTGGAATCAAACAGGACGTGAGAGCATGTTGTACACCTAGGGACGCTTCTCCAAGAAACCCTAGGTACTGGCGGTTTCCGACGTTGGGGGTCGGATAGGACAAAGACGGCAGGAAAATGCTCAGGAATGCGCAGTAGGAGATAGAGGTTGTCCCTGGACGTCCTGATACGCTCCCTGCGGTGACAATTGGCCATGTCAGCCACCTCCATAGACTCCTCCCTGCAGTAGGTACGACTGGAGGCTGGAAGGGGCTTTGAAAGTGGAGATAGACGAGGAGGGGAGTGGCACGGATGGAAGTGCGCATAATGTGATCTCTTCGGCACACTCCGAAGGGCACATCAGCACGGGGCGGGTGGGTGGCAAGCGGAGATAGACCAATCAGGAGGAAGATGGAGTCACGAGCGGCCAGAGCAGCCTTGACTTGAGAGGGATAAACCCTTCTAAAAGCTGCAGACAAGGGCCGTTGTCGTTCCAGAATTCCGACGCTACTGTACGGAACTGGAGCAGCATATTCTCTCCAACGGAGAATTCAATTAAGCAGACTCAGCAGAAGAGGCCTGAGTCAAGTTCTTTCAAATACGGATGGAAATTCAGACAAAGAAGGCTGTACCAGAGAATGGGTCGGAATATAAGTTTCTATGGCAGGGAGCACTAAGTAATAAGCTCATGCACATTGTGGAATGACATCGAACTGCGGGAATTTAGACAACCCGACATTCTAGGGGTTCAACAGGCAGGAGGACTAGGTCGGAACTGAGTCGTTTAAAGAAGCCTCAGGGACCTTGTTGTGGTGCGTGATAGTTAAGCTAACAGTTGTTGCAGCATGGCAGTGACTTGCTCCAGCTGCATAACCGCTGTGCAGCAAATCTGCCGGGACTGATGGATCACAATAGTAGCGAGGTCTGGCTGATAGGAGACGGAACCTCCGCGTTATCCATGGCCGGAACTATTGTAGGCTGCAGGTGTGGATCCTCTGGACCACTGCTAGACCGATGACACAAGCCACTACCTGGCCGACCGGAGAGCCCAAGTCTAAGTGCGTTACCCGGTTTAACAAGGCCCGTGAGGCAGGTAGGACAAGCTGCGGCGGTGGTACCACAGGTCAGTTACTGAGGCGTGAATGACGGTCCGGTCGGTCAGCAAAAAAGGACGGTCAAGAAAGACGTACGGGAACACAGCAAACAGGACAGCAGCAACAAGAGGACACCAGTACACGGAAAAACAGGAGGAGCTCAGTACCCATGGAACACGGAGGGACACAGGAACGCAGGAGAACTAGCAATTGCATGGCAAATCGCCAGAAAGCTTCTCTCAGGCATTCTGAGGCACAAAGATCATGTCAACGAGTGTACAGGAAGGTGCAGGGTTTTTAAAGGGAAGTGATCACCAGTGCGACCAATTGCAGGTTGCCACTGGGCCCTTTAAATTTCTGAAGTGCCGCTGTGCGCGAATAGGAGGCCCCCCCCCCCCCTCCGGGGAGCGACGCGGAAGGAGCCAGCAGCGCGATTCCGGAAGAGGGGAGAGTGAGCTGCGCCGGCATCACGCCTACGGCACCCCGGGGGAGCACGGGTGGAGCCAGCGGAACCCATTGATAGGGTCGCGGGACCACCCGTGACATCCATCATGTATGTCGGGCCCATCTTTACAAGCAGAGTTATTACAAGTGGTGGCAATCATTCCTGCGGTGAAGTACAAGCTAGTATCGCGCGATGAATACTATTTAATTACTAAACCAACTGAAACTAACGGCATTACTTTTACTTTACTAGTGAGCCAACCAACACTCCCGCTCACGAAGGTTCTGTGAAATCACTTGTGACGTGAATAAGCACACACATCTGCCAGCAGTTCAGCGAGACGTTTGATATTAACCATAATATGTTCTGGTTTAATTCTTCTGCCCTCACCGTGACTTTTTGGGACATTACTTACAGAACCTGGGTTGTGTCGAACAAGGACAAATCTGAACTGAAGAACCAGCCAACTCACCAGCTTCCCAGAGGTGGAATCTTACTCAATGTAAGGGCCGTTGCCCGCACGTTTGAAGTTGAATAAAAACAAAGTTAATTTGCTGACAACGGGCATCCTGTGTAAATCCTGGGTCCAGGCTGCTTATCTAGCACGGGCTCCCCAAACCCATCATCACAGGGGGACTCACTGATATACAGATGCAGGATGTAGGCCCCGTCCCCACCAGTCCAAACCAAAGGACGTGACCGAGCATGTCCAGGCCAATAAGCCAGCCACTAACAGTATTCTGGGACCGGCGTCTCTACAATCGTTGGAAAAAGCTAGGCCGGTGGGGGATATTGAAGTATGAACCCATGATGATTCAAAAGCATTGACAGAAATATGATTGCTATAAAAAAAAGATATCATAATTATTAGGCAAACCTGCTGTCATGTTGATTACAGATAACCTGAAAGTTGTGGGTTCCTAAATGCAGAACTGGTGAGGCGATAGCAAATATATAGGATACGTGCCATACAATATTGGTTGTATTGTCAATAAAACATTTATTCTTCAATATTGCGTTATACCAGGCTTGATGAGAGACCTAAGAAGTGTCAAAAGACTGGCAACTGTTATACACACACACACACACATATATATATATATATATATATATATATATACACACACCATATACAGAATATACATACACGAACACATAAATATATACATGCACAGATAAAGTTACATTACCTTTTTTTATGGTCCTGACAGGTATGCGGGGAGTGGAGGAGCCGGGCACCCGGTGCTGTCCAGTGGGCTGCCGCAGCATGGTGCCGGCCAACTGGCATATGGACAGGAGCTCGGTGCTTGGTTTCGGTAGGCAGGGACCAGAGCGCGGGCGGGAGAATGATGGTGGCCGGAGGGCGTGCAAACGGGAGCTCGGTACCGGGCAGCCGGCGGGAACTCGCTGCTTTCCGGCCGGCAGAAGGGGCAGGCGGCAGCTCAGTGCCGGCTGGTGCAGGGAGCCTCTTGCCGGCTGGAGTGCGGGCCGGACGGCGGGTTGGAGTAGGATGCGGGCCGGCTGGGCTGGAACGCGGTGCCGCCCCCTCGTACAGCAGGAGGCGCGCGCCCCTGCGCGGACCGGCTGCTAAAATCCAACGGCCCGGTCCTGGTCCACGGACCGGCGGTTGGGGACCTCTGACTTACAAGATAGGTTCTGTAGGTTTGTTCTAAAGTTGAATTTGTATGTAAGCCGGAACTGTGTTCTTTATTATTGTAGCCCCAGGCAAATTTTCTTTTGGTCTCTGTGACTATTGGATTTAAAAATGTTGGGTTGTCATAAGAACCAGGATTAACAATAAATCTTAATAACAGACACCTTTGATAACTGTTCCAGCTGTTTATTGTAGCCTGGGGCTAAAATACAGTAAATTACTGTAAGTCGGGTGTTCTTAAGTAGGGGACCACCTGTATTCACACTAGGCCCATTGCCATTACGCATGCTCAGAAACCTGATGAAATCACTTGCTTCTAATACATAAAAGGCAGCAATTTTACAGCAGCAGGGTGTGGAGTGCAGTGATATGCAGAAATAAGTGAAAGGTCACATAATTGCTTTGGATCAGAAATCTGCAATTGAAAAGCATTTCCGCTGCAGAATTTGTACGCAAAGTGTGTACGGGATTGTCATAAATCCCATGCATTACACTGCTGCTGTATTGCTTGCGTATTTACCACAAGGAAAAGCTGTACTACAAATCTGCATGTAATATAAATGTAAATCTGCATGTAAATACCCTGAACATACATATACACATTCCACATACATATATACCTCTGTACATACATTACTTTTGCATCCTTGCATTACATATATGTATACTGTATATACATTCCTCATTATAAAATCATTGGACATGTATACATTTTAGATATAAGTATAATGGTTAAAGAGAGACAGGGAGAAGACTTTGCACTTCAACGGGTAAATCACACTCCGTTTGAGGGGCCGGAGGCAAACTCCCCCTTGGAGCCCAAGCTCATTTGTGACTTGATGACCAAGGGTTATTTTTCAAAACTTCCATGTGTCACTTTATCCAGTACCATATATAGTCAAGTGTTAACCAAGTTTGTCAGCACGAAAAATGTGCTAAAACATCCCTAACTCGATTATACTCGAGTCTATGGGGAAAACCCCCTGACTTTTCTGCCCCCCCCCCCTCCCCTTCATCATCATCAGCAATCGGCTGATGTCATGGTATATGCATCGGTACCCCACCAGGACCCGAAGATGGAGCCGGAGCTGAAGAAAGAAGAGAAGAGTAGTGTTTTTTTTGTTGTTTTTTTAGGTTGGGCAGGGGGCTGTTGGCTATATACTGGGGTCAGGCACTGGCTATATACTGAGGGGCAGGCACTAGCTATATACAAGTGGGCAGGCGGGGGGCATGTGCTTGCTTGCTATATACTGGGGAGGCTGTGACCAATGCATTTCAAACCCTAGGTTTATACTCCAGTCAATAGTTTTTCCCAGTTTTTTGTGTTAAAATTAGGTGCCTCAGCTTATACAGGCGGTCCCCTACTTAAGAACACCCGACTTACAGACAACCCCTAGTTACAAACGGACTACTGGATATTAGCAATTTACTATACTTTAGCTTTAGGCTACAGTAAACAGCGATTACAGGTATTAAAGGTGTCTGCACTGAAGCTATGTTGTTAATCCTGGTTCTTATGACAACCCAACATTTTTAAAATGACCACAAAAATTCTGGCTGGGGCTAAAATTATAAATTATACAGTTTCGACTTACATACAAATTCAACTTGAGAACAAACTTACAGACCCAATCTTGTACGTAACCCAGGGACTGCGTTTACTCGGTATACGGTAATAACTTTACAACTTTAACTTACCCAGGTGGCTTTGAGTTAGATTTAGAATCAAATATTTTAGGGACCATTTTATTTCTATAGGGGTTTTGGAAGTCCTGTTAATAGAAACTTCACCCTTTAAACTAGTCAAAACAGCAGGTAGGCAGCTTTTTACAGAGCTTCAAACTAAATGTAGGGGGTTTATTTAGAATTTACATATAGAAAAACGTGTCCCTGTCATGAAAAAAGGAGGGGACAGGCAGATGGATTTTAAAGACAGGAGCTAGATATGAGTGTCTTTCTGTAAATTTTCTGGAAACACAGCCAGACAAAAGATGGATTTAGCACTCCATCTTAACAAATAAGAAATATACTTCCCTTTTTCTTGTAAACGAATAGTACACTGTACATAAGATACTTCTGGGAGGTGACACCCCAGAGGCACAAAATGCCTAGAATTGGGGACATTTCCTCTCCAATAAGAATGTTGCACCATAATACATATCAGTATTTTTTAACAGTTCACATGTCTTTGGCTATAATAAGGCATTATGCCCCCCCCCTATCAACCAGCAGTAAAACTGCAAATTACACCTAACTTATAATATAGATGCACTCCAAAGCAATGCTAGAACAGAGCTCACCAGTAAGAATTCTACGACATGGTTTCCAAGGGAACCATATAACGGCGACCGCCGTTCCCATAGACGCAGTGTCCAGTATATTGCGAGACCAGGGGAAACTCCCCCGGCAGACGCCCACGGGGGGGGGGTTGCCCTTGGACGTTGTCCATCCCTTGGTTGGCGCGACGTGGCAGCTCACACTGTGCACCGCCATCTTGGGGATGGCATTGCGCTCCCACATACTTCCCCGGGATGCATACCACCAGGGATGGCCCCTGCAACTCGCGCTACTGCACACAGAAGGCTAGCCTCGCTTCCATGTAAGGGATAATGGATATAGAATACTAGGGTGAGTTTCCACTATGTTACTGCTTTGTTACTGACAGTGCCAATGGACCAATAGGAGTGCTGCTTAATAGGAAGGAGAGGAGCAGAACAGTTTAACCCCTTAGCGCTCCGCGCCGGAGGTGTACTGCGCTGGTTCCCACTAATAGCGCTCAGCGCAGAACAGCTACTGCGCGAGCGCATAGGAGCTTCAAAGTGTCACCACGTCGCGAGACGTGGTGATATCGGGATGGGACTTGGGAACTCCTCCTGCCTCCGTCACCCGACTAATCAAATCGGTCCCACCCGCTGATCGCTGTGATTGGTCAGTCAAACCTGACTGGCCAATTGCAGCATTTTTGTGCTAAAAAACGTGCTTTTAGCTCCTTCCTCTTCCTCCAGCGGCACCATTTTGGTTTGGTATCGCTGGAGAGAGGACAGAGCATTACTGTGTGCACCAAAATACATTTTTACATTATTATACTATTCTGATCCCTATTGTTCCCCATCCCTATCTGTTTCTTCCTGTGTGTTCCCTGTGTGATCACCTCGTGTGATCCCACGTGTCTTCTGTTTTTTCCCTGTCTGTCCCTTCTGAACCCAAACGCACTTTTCAGTGCGCTGTGTTAGCGTTGTTCTGCACTGGACGCACTTTTCAGTACGCCGTGTGAATAGCGCTGCACAGTATCTTTAGCGCTAGTTAGTTTGTCTTAGGGCAAGCCAGGTGCATTTGTAGCGCCTTTTTGCGCGGTGCACATAGGTTTTTTTCGGTGCCTGGTAATATTTTTTTCCAGAGCGCCCTCGGTGTGTGCCATCTGTGCGGCTTGTCTGTGTAGTTTGGTGCGCTATATATATATAATTTTTTTTGTGCGCCATCTGTGTGGCTTGTCCGTGTAGTTTGGTGCGCATTATTTTTTGTGTGTGCCATCTGTGCAGTTTGTCCGTGTGGTTTGTTGCGCATTATATAATTTTTTATTTGTGTGCCTGCTAGACGGTTTATCCTTGTAGTTGGGTGCACATTATCTAATTTTTCTAGTGAAGGTTCTCTATTTTTTTTCTTGTGCACATTCTTATTTTTTGTGTGCAATGTAGACATACACCGTGTTGGAGGCATATAACATGCTTGCCTCTGACACCGAGTCTAGCTAGTTGGGGTGTGCCCCTTTTACCTATCATCATCATCTCCTCCTTGCTCATCTCCAGTGACCTGGAAGGACCCTCAAGAAGACGCCGTATGGTTCCCAGGGACTTCTGCGATTGAAGCGCCCGGGACTTCGGTGCGATGCAGAGAGCGCCCGGACTTCTTCGCAGGAGAAGCGCCCGGGCTTCTGCAGAGAAGCGCCGGGACTTCTGCAGGAGAAGCGCCCGGGACTCTGCAGGAGACAGCGCCCGGGACTTCTGCAGAGAAGCCCGGACTTCTGCCGGAGAAGCGCCCGGGACTTCTGCGGAGAAGCGCCGGTGACCCACTCATGACCCCCACATGGGTAGCCCCAGATAATTATACCCCTCAGGTCCCTGACTTTTTGGCATCCTGGAATATTTTGACACGGCAGGGCTCAGAGCTGTGGACTTTTTAAAGTTTTTTTTTTTTTGATGAGGAGCTGCTGAATTTAATTATATTCCAGACAAATCGCTACGCTGCACAGCATATTACCCAAAACCCCACTTAATTTTATGCACATCCCTACAGGTGGACCCCTGCATTATGCAGCGACTCTGTATTGTGTGTTAAGTACAAGGACAATACATGGGCACACCACCACCCTGTCCCAGTACGAGGTACCAGTATAGAAACCTCCAAGCTGGACTGTATTTTAGATTATAACAAGTACATGGGAGGGGTGGACCTGTCAGACCAGGTGCTTCAGCCATACAATGCCATGCGGAAGTCGAGGGTGTGGTACAAGAAGCTGGCCGTGCACATCATGGAGATGGCATTGTATAATGCTTTCGTGCTGCATCAATATGCCGGCCATAGGGGAACTTTCCTGGAATTTCAATAAGTGTTAATAAAGTGCTTTCTTTTTGTAGACCAGGATGGGAGGAGTGCTAGTACATCTGGAAGCGAGGCCACATTACGTATTGTACCAGGGCAGCACTTTCCAGGAGTAGTTCCCCAAACAGCCAGCAAGGGAAGGTCACAAAAGAGGTGCAGCGTGTGGTATTCGGAAGGACACCATTCATGCCCAGAAAAACCAGGGTTATGTATGAAAGATTGCTTCCGCATTTATCATACATCCCTGGATTTTTAGAGTACTCTGTTGTTACCCTGATGTACTATGCATCATGCATCATGATTTTTAGGGTGTTTATCTCCCGTGGCAGCAGCTGTGCACAAAATTACATAATGGATATTTTTTACTATGCACTATCCAATGTCTGTGCTCCAACAAGTTATTCCGTTTTGAGCCCTGCCGTGTCTCCATCCTACAGATTATTGCCTCCTATGGGGTATTGCCCTAACCGGGGTAACCCGCAGAATTATTTTTGATGTGTTTTTCCCCAGTGGCATGAGTTTGGCAAAATACTTTTGTCACTTCAATGGCATATTTGATAAATTGTTTCTCTGCACTACTCGCTTTGTATTACATTTGAGCCAGCACCTTAGGGGTTAAAATGCTCATACAAGCCTACATACATTCTTTGAGGGGTGCCCTTTCGAAAATGGGTGGAAAGATTGAAATCAAAAATTGAAATTTCAAAATTTCCACTCCATTTTCATATGCTTCCGGAAAAATAATTAAAGGGTTAACAGACTTCTTAAATGCTGATTTGAATATGTTGAGATGTTAGGTTCATAAAATGGTGTTACTTGTGGGGGTATATAGTACATAAGCCTTTATAGGGCACTTCCAAACTGAATTGATGTTGGGTGTTGATGAGGACAGGGCTGGAGATCAATCGGTCATGACCTTGTCTCCTAATTCATCCTCATGGTTACACACAGACTTCCAGCAGCTCTCATATTCATGACCATACCTTTAGTATCAACCAATTATTATTACACACAGCGTCTTACCACAAAAAATGTGTATATGCATGTGCAATAAGGTATTAGCCCACAGTAGATATGGGAGATGGTGCCTGCTATCAACAGCATTTTATCACAAATATTTAGTAATTGTATAATCCATTGGTCACTGTCCTATGCTTACGGACCCTAATACTGTGATCCGACTTGTAGTAGTGAAATGGCACTCTGCTCAGCAATAGGGCACATGACCAATAAATTTGTGATAATCATAGCAAACATAAAACAAGACATTTTTCCCCTGCAAACTATACGATTTTACTATTAATAAATGTATAGCTAGATCATCAAGAAAAGAAAACAATACTATTTTGCAAATCTTCAATGTGTTAAGTTATGTGAATAGAAATATAGCATATTACCCAGAGCTCCTCTGGTAAACCATAAGGAGAAGAGTGTGAAAATATGGTATGTATGAAATAAGCACGAAAATAAGTGTTATTTCATAATAACATACAGCTAATCTCCACATGCACATTATGGTGATGCACAAGGAGTGAAAGGACTCAGCAGCTTGTGCTTTTTATATGCCAATCTCTCTGCTTAAAGTTGACATCAAATTATCCAGGTAGTATGGGCATACAGGAACTTAAAGGACATCTACCACCAGGATGAAGAATTGTAAACCAAGCACACTGGCAGGATCTACTCTTCTTTAGGCTTCTTATACCCTTATTTGTAACATAAAAATGCTTTAAAAGTTTTACCAATGTGCCTGAAGTGCTCCAGGCTCCATAAACAGAGCCCCTCAGGTTTGTTGCATAATTTTAAAAGCCTTTTTTTGTAAAAGCCAGGGCATAAGAAGATAAAAGAAAAGCAGATCGTGCCAGGGTTGGGGGGAGGGGCACATACCAGTATGTAAGTGTGCTTGGCTTACAATCCTTCATACTGGTGGTAGATGTCCATAGCATACCCCACAGTGGGGCCTGTGTTACTTCAATGCGGACACCTTTTTCCTGTGACCTGGAATTCTTCATGCCCCTCCTCAATGTTATAGGTAATCCATACTTTCCTGCTGATTTTCCCCAGGCTGCCGTGACATCCAACATTTACGAGAACGCTGTAGCTGATTGCTTGGCAGGGAGTTAGCACTTTAGGCCCACGTAAAAATTGCGGAGCTCTTGACTTCTCTCCTGGTAAATTGTCATGGTAATATATTTTGGTATTTAGGCCAGAGGCTGACTTTAAGCTGACTTTAAGCTTTGAATGTGGTGCAAGGCATTTTGGACAGGTTTTTTTGGGTGCAAAACAACCAAAATTGTGGCACAAGTGTATTAATAAATTCCCCCATTGTGTGAATGCAGCCTAAGGCTACATTCACACTACAGTATGGGGGACGTATATATACGGCCGACGTATATACGGCCGATATACGTCCCCCATACACTCCTATGGGCTCACGGCCCTGTACGGGAGCGGTACGGTGCAGCACACGTGCGGCACCGTACCGCTCCGTAGCACGGGAAAAGATGGGACATGTCCTATCATTTCCTGTATTACGGCGCCGTGCGCTGTATCTCCCTATGGAGAGGGGCGGGGGTGAGCAGGGCTCATCCCCTGCTCCTCTCCGCAGCGCCGATGTATGCCCGCCGTACTACGATACGGCGGGCATACATCGTGTGAATGTAGCCTAAGACTGTGTTCACAAGATGCGATTCAATAGAATTTTAAAATGCATCTCAAAAGTCCTCACATCTCCTCTTTGAACTCAGATGTGCTTAGAGCTAAATAATTGCATTTGGATTGTGTTTTGCCGTGTGTGTTTTGCTTCTTCCCGTTTGCAAGCTTTAAGTCTATACATTTTACTTTTCTGGAGGAGGTACTCCATATGTGCTTAAAATGCATTTTAAAATCCAGTTGAAGTATATCATGTAAACATGAGTCCAGCATTAGGTAGGCACTCTTATTAAAATCAAATTGTGCCTCTGCCAGCTCCCCCTCTCCTCCCTGCCTCATATTGTGGACCCCTCTCATCTCCCTATCATTTTGTGGCCTCTTATATCAACCCCATTTTGAGGCCTCTCATCTCCTCCTCATATAGTGTCCTCTAATCTTCCCCTCATATTGTGGCCCCATTATCTTCCATCCATATTGTGGCCCATTTATTTCCTCTCATAATGTGACCCTCTCTTCCCCTCATATTGTTGCAATTCATCTCTTCTTATATTATGGTTTTCATCTCTTCCTCATGTTGAGGGCCACAAATCCCCCATAATTTTGTGGCCTCTCATCTCCTCCTTACCCTGTATGACCCACTAACTTGTCGCCCCTCATTTCCACCTCATATTATGCCATCCTCACTACCGCTCCCATATTTTGACCCCCTCATCCTGTGGGCCCTCATTATCTCCACATTATATATTGTCCCACCTCGCCTCAATCTATTGGCCCCTTCATCTTGTGGACCCCCTTTCATCTTCCCCTCATATTATGTCCCCCTCATATTGTGGCCCTATCATCTCCCCTCATATTGTGGCATCTGATATCCCCCTCATATTGTGGTCTTTCATCTCTCCTCATCCTGAGAACCCCTCTCATTTCCCCCTTATCCTGTGGGCCCTCATCACCTCCCTGATATTGTGACCCCCTCTCATCTCCTCATATTGTGGCCTCTCATCTCTCCCTCATATTTTGACCCCTTATCTCCCACTCATATTGTGGCCCTGCATCTCCCCTCATATTGTGGGCCCTCATCTCCCCCTCATATTGTGGTCTCCCTCATCTCTTCCTCACATTTTGTCCCCCTCATATCCCTCTCATATTTCCCCCCCAATTCCCCCTCAAATTGTGGCCCCTCATCTCTCTCTCATATTGTGGCCTCTCATCTCCCCTCATATTGTGGCCTGTCATATTGTGGCCACCCTCTCCCACTCCATATTATTACCCCTTATCTCCCTCGACCCATAATCTTCCCATTCATATTGTGGATATAGGGGGGGGCCACAATATGAGGGGGAGATAAGAGGGGCCACAATATGAACGGTAATTGTGACACCACAATATGAGGGGGAGATGAGAGGGACCACAATATGAGCATGAGATGAGAGGGGCCACAATATGAGGATCAGAGATGATAATATGAGGTGTAGATGAGGGGCACCAATATGAGGAGGAGCGGAGAGGGGCCACTATATGAGGGGGAGGTGAGAGGCCAAAATATGAGGAAGAGATGAGAGGGTCCACAATATGAGGGGGAGATGAGAGGCCACAATATAAGCTGGAAGGGAGGGGCCACAATAGGAGCTGGCAGAGGCACTGATTGCTTTAAATAGTTCCTACCTAATGCTGGACCTTACATCCATGTTCACAAGATTGAATTACATTTTAGGTGCATTTGGAGAATCTTCTCCCTGAATGCATATGTATTTACACTTAAATGTTTGAGTTGGATAAGTAGCAACAAAACACGTTACTACTTACTGAACACAAGCGTTTAGGTCTAAACATATCGGCGTTCTGGAGGAGATTCTCCAGATGTGCCTAAAATGCATTTTAAAACACAATTCAATTGCACCTTGTGCATGTCTTAAGCTATGTTCACATTGGGGCACATTTACTAACGGTCCGCGGACCACATTTCCGTCGGGTTTCCCGACTATTTCCGATTTGCGGCGCATCTAACAGGGGTTTTTGGCGCACACGATCACATTTTGGCGCAATTGCGCCGACTTTCATGCGACACGAATCGGGGGTCGTGGCCGTCGAACAACCCGACTGATTCAAATTAAGCATGTGATTTAGGATTCAAATTGTGTTGCAAGACATGCACTCACATACACCGAGAAGAAGATGGTGAACTCCGGCGGACCTCAGTGGGAAAGCGACACATGCAGGATATGGTAAATCATGCCGGACTTCACCCTCGTCGGACAGTCCGGATCTGGGATTGCGACAGGACCGTGTAAGTAAATGTGCCCCATTATGTGTTTGCATTGCATTTTAACACAAATTGCAAACACATGTGAAAAACCGCATCTCAAAATACATCAGTGTTTTTAATGTGATTAACTTTGGCTGGTTTGTCTCAGCATGGGTGAGCGATGTGCACTTCCCAAAACGAGCATATAAGGGCTTTCACATTTTTCCAGAGGGACAATAGGTAGCACCACCAAATGGTTAATGACGCCCAAAGCAATTGTTATGCAGATGTGGATAGATATTAGCTTGGTGGGCGGGCACATAATAAGCTCAATGTAGCAACCTAAGGGAGGTCTCCGTTAATGAGACCTGTTGACTACCCTTTGCCAATGAGGTTCAACAATGACTCATATTGCAAATTAGAGCTGATGACCCAGATTAGACTGCCCATGATCCATGAAGCCAGACTTGACGTTAGTGGGAGGAGCACTGAACAAAGACTACAACAATGAAATTGTTCCTCTTCCAAATGGGTCATGTATATTGATTGTTTTTAATGTGCATGTAAACCAGTTTAACATGTGCCTAATGTTCTTCATATTTATAACAACTTCTGCCATTGACAATGATGTGTGAACAAATTCAGAGGGAAGTATGCCAGGCTATTTATTGGTTCAAAAGCCACAAAAAGAACAGAGGCATGAAAAATTAGATCAACCAATAATATCTTTATTAATAGAAGAATACACCACAAAACATGCTTAAAAACCTTTAAAAATTGTGAACAAAGTCACAAATAAATGACATCCTCAGTATTGTGCTAAACACATGATAATGTGCACTATTCCCAGAACTCCAGCTCTCCTTACTGGCTACAATATAATATACAACCATGTACAAAAATTGATATTATAAATGGTGAGCCATGTACAAATAAGAAAATTGTATACCTAATGCTCAAGCCATGAGAGCAGGGTGCTGGGGATAGATGCCCCACGCGTATCGCTACCTCGTGGTAGCTTCCTCAGGGACCCCTAATAACATCTAATTGAAAAAATGTTTATATATGGCAGATTAATGAAACTGAATGTGAATGCCCAGATGAGAATACCCCTTTAATATGGGAAAATTTATGGTTAAAAAGTTAGCATTTTTAAATGGGCAAGGAAAAATTTAAAAATTGGCTTAGTTATTAAGGTGGGGGAGGGGTGTAAAACAACTGGAAACTGCCACCCAAGTAATCACATCTTTCTAAGCACATATAATCTACAAAAGATCCTTTCATGCCTATAAACTCTGCAACAAAATCAGGCCCGAGACTCAGACAAAGTCACCATGAGTATTAAAGAGAACCTGTCAGACAACCCCCAAAACTAAATATATTTTTTATAAACTGCCATTAGAAAGCATTGCCCCTATCTCTGCTGTCCCTCTACATGCCTGTAAGCTCAGATGGTCAGGTTCTAAATCTGTATGCAAATGACCTGATAAGAGGTCCAATGAATCATAATCATATTCAGCAGTCTAGCTTATACATGAATGGGAGGCACAGCCACACCCTCCCATTGCTTGACTGACGCTTCCTGAAGCCTGTGTGTGTATGAGACACTCCTGTACAAATGACTTATAGCCTGTGTAATGATGTGAGGTATAATGGTGTAGTGGCTCCTCCATGTGCTTCCTGGTGCTGATGGCCACGTCCCCTGCAGCCTGTGTGTGTATGAGATACTCCTATACACATGACTGACAGCCTGTATAATGTTGTGAGGTATAATGGTGTAATGACTCCTCCATGTGCTTCCTGGTGCTGGCACCCTCTGCTGCCTGTGTGTGTATGAGATACTCCTACACACATGACTGACAGCCTGTATAAGGATGTGACACTCCTGTAGCTGGCTCGTCTATGTTCTTCCTGGTGTTTGTGGCCGTGCCCCTGCAGCCTGTGTGTATGAGATACTCCTACACTCATGACTGACAGCCTGTATAATGATGTGATGTATAATGGTGTAGTGGCTCCTCCATGTGCTTCCTGGTGCTGGCGCCCTCTGCAGCCTGTGTGTGTATGAGATACTCCTATACACATGACTGACAGCCTGTATAAGAATGTGACACTCCTGTTTCTGGCTCCTCTCTGTACTTCCTGGTACTGGTGCCCCCAGAAGCCTGTGTGTATGAGATACTCCTATACACATGACTGACAGCCTGTGTAATGATGTGACACTCCTGGTGCTGGCTCCTCTATGTGCTTCCTGGTGGTGGTGGTGCCCCCTGCAGCCTGTGTGTGTACAAGGGATACAACTGCTCCAGGATACAGCCATGTGAATGGGAGGAGAGAGCATGTCAGGTACTTGTGTAGCTGATGTCTGTGTCTCTCACACAAGCACTAGAAATTACTTTACTATACATTACACACATACATGAGCAGGGGGAGGAGAGGGGAGGGGCAACAGGGGTGACATCACTTTCTCTGACTAGATAAACGCAGGGATAGAATCTTTGTGAGCTGCTCCAACAGGTAGTGGTGACAGAATTATTGACAGAGACCTGATGACAGGTCCTGTGATGAGGTCCTCCATTTTTGGCCTTCTTTATCCTTCTAACCCATTAGGTCAGCAAGATGTGGATGGGAATTCCCTAGGCCTGGGACACAGGATTGCAGCATTAACTAGTTGTCTTTTTATGGTCTTCCTATAAGTTCTCATTGCATATTGTAGAACTGGCACATTCACCATGATCCCAGACAGAGCTCCACATATACTCTCTAAAATTCCTGCAGTTTTTGAAAATTTAAGATGTGTAGCAGGGTGCCCGTTGCAATTTAGGTACATGGTACCACATGGTCATTATTTTATAGCCCAGTTTTTGGAACTTACTAGCTAGTTAAGATTTCTAAACCCTCTGCTGCATGTGACTGTTGTGTTGTGTAACTATCCTAGTGATGGGAAAATCTTTGTTGAAGGGGCATATGGGATAACTCTCATAGCTTTTGTTATTTGTTGCATAGATCCTAATAAATTTCCAGACTCGGTAATGGAAACCCTTGTGCTGATATTAGCAAACCTATTTGGGAGACACTACTTGCCACCAACCATTTCCCCGGGTGAAGAAACATTTTTTCAGTCAAAGGTAAACAAGAGTTCCAAATGTTTGCAGCTAAAGGGCCACCCACTTTCAGTAAATACAAAAAGAGTATGGCACCTTCTTATGTCCCTGTATAAGATTTGGAGCTCATACAGTAGGCTGAATTGCTTTTACTTATCTGACCTATTATGTTTTAATATCTGACCTTTATTTTTGCTACAGGTTTTTCTTGATAACCTTCCAGATGATTTTATTGCTGCTGTCAAGGAACACAACTGGAAGGTTGCAACTGTGTTTGGACAGTGTATTCTTGCAGGCTCAAAACTAGCGGATCTGGAGAAGGAATATCAGCTACCACTTTCAAATATCAGTAAGTATTATCTGAAATATCTGCTGAAAACTTTACTTCTCTTCTACAGTTTGTACAGTTGTTTGAGGTGTTTTAACCCTTTAATGACCCAGGATGTGGATGTCCTTTCTAATAAGGGGTTTCAGGCCATACTCATCCTGGTGATCATGTGTACACACAGCCTCGCTCCTGCTTCATCTGCCCTGAAGGGAAAAAGCTCCAGTTAGTGGACTTTAACCCTTTAACTGTTGCAACCAATGAAGGAAGGAGGCTCCCTGGATGCTAGGAAGTTGCCATGGCAGTGGGTGGCCTAATAATGGTCTGCCATAAGAAAACATCAAAACACATTTCTGTGCCTCCCAAAACATTGAAATAAAAAGCTATCAAAAAGTCAGATGTAACCAAAATTATTCCTCACAAAACGAAATCTCAAGCTACATAAAACTAGCCATAAAACCACTCTTTTTATGGAAAAAAAAATATATAAAATATAGGGCAATATAAAGACAAATGCTTTTCTCAAAAAAGGTGTTTTTGTATTAAAGTTGTAAGATGTAAGAAAACATAAACATATCTTGTATCTTTACAACCACATCGGCCCTCAAATAATTGTTAGCATGCTAATTACATTGTATGGTGAATGGCACAAAAATTTTAGTTAAAAAACAGGTGGCAGAATTGTCATTTTGTTTTATTCTCTGCCCAATAAAGAGTTAATAAATGTTGTAAATGTTATGTTGTTTTATGTATACACTCAGCGTATATGTTGGGAAAGCTCCCGACGGATACACTGAGCCTATACATTGACATATAGTGGTGACCCATATGTTGGATCCACCGAAAAAGGCAGGAGGGAAAGACATAGCATACTAGGTTTTTCCATCCTGCTTCCTCCTGTTAAGTGACATCAGTGGAGGTAATAGGAGGCTATGGGAGCGAATGCAACACATTGCATCCTTCCTCTCCAGTCTCGCCTGAGCAGGAGGGACCGGGTGATGTTACTGGCCATATTCAGACAGTGGCCTCACTGGGGAAACACCCCGGACGTCGGCAACAGCCAATTGCCGGCTGCCTATGATGTACCCCCCCCCCCCCCTTTCAGGGCGATCCCCAAGCGATGTATCCCATTTTATAAGCATACAGTGGGATTTGTCTCTGCCATACGTTGTAAGGACACATCGAAATCCCCCCCTCTGGACTTGTCCTTACATCATATGGGAAATAACATGATGTGAACTCAGCCTTATTATGATAAAAACAGAGCCCTTTGAAAAATGCAGCTTATTCTAAAAAAAGCAAGCCTATGCCTATGTTGACATAACTGTAAAACTAGTATACAAAATAAACTTCAAAGTATCTGCAACAGAAAGCTGCCATGTTTCTCATAGCACAGAAATACATCTCTTAATAATCACCCTGTCCATCCCTCCCCTTGCGAAGCTTCAGCAATAGCCGTTGCTATATGAACACTAAAAGATTAAATGAACACACAAAGTATGTAACTGCCTCCACGGAGGTCATTCGGTGTTATGCCAGGTGTGCAAAGGCCCCAGGTGATGCCAGTAGTTGGTTAAAGTAGTGGCCTGACCTTAAACATCATCTCAACTACAAGACCTGAATGGAAGTAGCAGGAGCTGGCATCAGGCTGCTGGTGCTTGGACAGACTGATCAGGTAACACTACACTCCAAATCGCACCATCAATAAATGCCTGCTAAAATGTCTAGGTTCATACATAAGGTGCACTGGATTATAAGGCGCACCTGATTAGAAGGATGAATGATCAGCAGGTGGCAGACCTGTGCACAGTTCAAGGCATGTTGTCTGTAAGTACGGTTCATATATAAGGCGCACTGGACTATAAGGCGCACCTTTGATTTCTGAGAAAATCAAAGGATTTTTTGTGCTCCTTATAATCCGAAAAATACAGTATGTAGCATTCTGGATGTACTGGAAATTCCTTTACCGTTTGCTTGAGCGTTTCATTTTAATGCACTTTCTATATTTAGACTTTTCAGGTAGAAAGTGTGTGGAATCAGGATTGGTGGATCATTTGATGTCATGCTGTAGAGGAAGAAGTGGAATCAACCCTTTTGCATGTCTCTCTGGAAATACAGATAATGACTTAATGAGTATGGAAAATCTGAGTAGTGTAAGTAAAAGAATTTGCACCACACTAGTAAAATGTATGTATATAAAGTTCCCTTTTATGAGATTGTGGTGAAGATAATAAATGAATTTGTGATATTCTATTGCTACCACTAGGTGGGGCTTCCTGTATATGAGATTATACAGCTCATTGAACCCCTTGGTCTATGATGGAGTGAAGCAGTTCAGTAAGGGTTTGCTCTAGGAGTGGGCTTGTTTGAAAGAAAAAACATCTTGAGTTCACTGGGTTATTTTTAGTTGAATAAGGAAATTTTATGTTAAAAAAGTTTAAATAATACTTATGATATTCCAACAGCTCATGATGCAGACAGCCAACATCCCTGAGATGCACATCCCACTGTTAGCCTATAAGAAAACTGATCTCTTTGGCAGAAAAAGATACCTTAATGCCTATGCTTTGGATTTCTTCAAACATGGCTCTCTGGATGCCATTGCAAAGGACAATCGGTACGTTACAGTGGGTTACAGATTTGTTTGAATGCTTACATAAGATAGCAGAAGTGTAGCTACACTTTTTTCACGTTTTGAGAATATTTTTGTATTATATAACAAAAAGTTAACAAATATAAGCCATAAAAATACTAAGAAAAAAGTGTATAGAGAGACTAATGAGCGTGTGCTTAAGTATTAGCACTTAGTGAATAAAACAAATGATAAAGGGAAAAGGAGGGTTCGGTTAGTTTTTGTGTCTAACTCCAAACTGAGGTACAGTATACCCAGTGGAAATGTGAACAAGCAATGGGAAAAAACAGGGTTGTTTAATGATGTGCAAGCCCTGGATTAGTTTAAAACATGGTAATTTATTTGATAGACTGAGCAATGCTTTTCAACGCCAAATCGGCATCATCATCAGGCAAATAAAAATAGCAACTGTACAGGTAGAAATCTAAAAACAAAATAAAATAGAAAAAATTACCTAAGTAAAAGTGATAGAGTATGCAAATATATATATATATATATATTGTATGTATATCATTTACACACTCTCTCATATAACACACACACATATACACATAAATTCACACATATATATTTATTCTCTGAAAATTGATAATAAATACCAGTTGTAAATTTAATTGTAAATATCAAATAATTAATATAAAAGGGGCTACCAAAAAATGAAGAAAAGCGGAAATGAAAACCAAGGCTTGGTTTGGTGCACGCCAGGTAATAGACTGTCCTTTTGTATGTCACATTAGCCTTATGTTCGCCTTACTGGTGTTCATACTCTCATCACTGGTTGTGTTTTTTGCTTTTGTGACTCTGGCTTTTATTATGGCTTTTGTGTAAGCAATTTAATAATTTCACTTTGCCATTTTTTTTCTCTTACACTACAGTGTTGGGTCACATTACAGTATATCTATAAGCGCCTTATTATTTTGTCTTATTATCATTGTAATTAATAAGGATTAACACTTCTTGTATCTTTGTTGAAGCCTTTGTTTTCATTTCTGCTTTTCTTCGTTTTTTGGTAGTCTCTGATTCTCAAGAGGTTTTCTTTTGGCTTATCTGGTACACAGATGTATTACTGTATGGCCTTTTTTGTTTGGTTTATGTTATATAAAAGGGGGTTGGGACCCTTTCCAGGGCTCCTGTTCTAAACCCTGATGTGTGCAGCAAAATTTTCTACATGGATAATTTATTAGCAATGGACAGGTATATAAAGCTGCTGGAAGAAGAGCTTTTATGGAGTGGGCCAGTATATGTCAGTATAAGTCAGTATGTGGGTAGGGTGGGTTGAGCATAAATTAATTTTGGGTGTCTGTGGAGCAGAAGGGAGGAAAAGTATGAATATAACACTGGGTAGGAGATTGGTGGGATGAGAAAACTCATAGCTGTAGCTGATCGTGTTCAGCGTGCCTGTGATATGGCCACGCGCCAATCTGTTCTGCTTTATGTGTGGTGATGCCAGCTGAGCCCAGGAAGTTGGGGAAAGTGTCGCGAGTGTAGTAGTTGATACAGGCGCATGCACATTGTGTGTATTGTACGATCGTGGAGCAAAGATGGTATGAGATTGTGTAGTTGAGTGGATTGTGGGGTGGACGTACATGTAAATGGTAAAATGGGGTGTTAAAAACGGACTTAAGTGGAAATGTTTCAGGAAGCTGCATTAAATGATGATGAAAAATGATGCTAGATGATAGATAAGAGCTCTAGATAACATAATGATGATGTTGAGGCTATGGTCAAAGAGTGGTCATATATAGATATTGATTTTTTCTCAGCGATTCATTTGTAACCTTGCCTGATGAAGAGGCCCTTTGTACCTCAAAAGCTTTGAGCAAATATTATGTTTCTGCCAATTAAGGTATCATTCGTTAAGCACAGTTGTAATTTTTAAACAAAAATATCATAGAAGAATGTTTATACCAACATTTGGAAAGAATAAAACAATGGTTTTCAATTTACAGGAGACAAAGTGGTCACCCACTAATTTTCGAGATCACATGGAATGTTGAGTATTCCAGACCTGTTCATACTATATGGTGTCCATTTTTTCTGTAGTGTGGTGCCTGTCCGGCCCCGGGGCCCATAGCCATGGGAGCTTATCCTGCCTGTATAGATACAGGGGGATGCACCCAGTAGCGTATGGGACCCACTAGAACAAGGTCACTGTGGTTAGTGGGCTTATGCAATTTGATGTACCTTAGAACCTCAAGTTCAATTTATTAATGTAGCCTACGCCAATAGATTATTGTATTATGTGTGTATGTGCCGTCAACATCTTTCTTTCCTAATTTTGGAAAGAATGTACAGCTCTCCCATGTTTAAGATTCATTTGAATTTAAAAAATGTCTTCACCCTGTCCATGTGAAATATAAATAATAAATATTCCAGTAAATATTTTTTTTGGGAGGGGGGCATGGGGTTAATCCGTCTGTGCGGTTAAAGCTACACAGTGCAGTCATTTCCTACAACCCCTTGTACAGTGGAGGTCAGAGTAACAATTTTGATGCAAAACAATCTTAGTTTGCCCTAGTTTGCTGTTTTAGCACCAATAACTCAGACTCTGGAATTTTACACTGACCATCACTAAGCAGACACTTTGTGATTCTTCTGTGCTGTGTGCGGACAATGTGCTTAGATTATAAGGGGTTATCTACACTTTTATTTAGCTTCAGAACGTTCTACTAGTATGCAACACAGAAGAAGAGATATAAGATACTGTATAAAGATTCAGGGTTGGATCCAGGGCAACCGAAATTGTATATACCAGAACTGATAGAGACTGGTTGGAATATCAGTAAAATGCTGCATTCTTGTTAATAACATTGAATTTGAGACTGTGTTATTTTGTTATCCTGAGTACATTTAAGAATCTTATCTTCATGGGAATACCCCTTTGCCTGTATTTTGCTTATGGCAATAAAGTTAAATGTGTTGGGTTTTGGGTGCACAGGCACTTTCAAACACATGTTTAAAAATGGTTTAACAATAGGTTCCTTAGTCAAACAGTGTCATGTTTGCCTGTAATATGTAAGCGTAAGGCTACATTCACACTAACGTATGGGGGACGTATATACGGCCGATATATGTCCCCCATACACTTCTATGGGCGCACGGCACCCTACGGGAGCGGTACGGTGCAGCACACGTGCGGCACCGTACCGTTCCGTACCCGGGAAAAAGATAGGACCTGTCCTATCTTTTCCCGTAATACGGCGCCGTGCGCCATAGGTTGCTATGGAGAGGAGCGGGGGTGAGCTGCGCTCACCTCCTCCTCCTCTCCCCGTACACTGACGTTGCCCGCTACGGTACGGGCGGGCAACGGCAGTGTGAATATAGCCTTAGGGTTAAAATAAACAGTGCAGTCGAGATGCACTCAAGCTGCGGGCCGGCCACATCAAATTAACACCTCATGCCAGTAATTCATAACAAGTGTAACTTAATGAAAACAGTGACTGAATAACAATTTTGTCATGAATAATCATGTGAGCGGTTTCACTGACCCTTGTCATTTAAAGGGCATCTACCACCAGGATCAAGGTCTGTGTGCAAATGAGCCCAGGGGGCTCCAAGTTTCATGGGCATTAATGGAGGCGGGAGCCCCTCGGGCTCATTTGCATACAGTCTTTCATCCTGGTGGTAGATGTCCTTTAAGCAAATCCCCAGGTGACCTAGGACAGCCCTTTCACATGGCAGTGTTTTGAATATTGTTTTCCTGAAGTATTTGTAAGCCAAGACCAATAGAAAAACTATAAAAAGATTATGATTTTGACTTTCAAATTCCAACACAAAATAGTGATGAGAATATTCTCTTCTATGTGCAGGTTACTGGCCCACTTCCTTATTTCCTCCCAAAGTTCATTTTGTGAAAATATTTTACGCAAGTTCATTGAACTTTTGTGAATTTAATCTAAGCCTTTTAATAGAATAAAAAAATATTTTTCATCCCAAGACACAGTTGATTTAAAGCTTTATAATGTGTTCACATCCCTAATGCATCACAGACATTTTTTGTTTAGTTTTTCTATAATCATAGCAAAGCTATCCAGAATCTGCAATGCATCAAGAGCAATTGAACAAAGAATAAAGTAATTAAAACAGGCTGCCAAAAGTTGGACATGCACAAACAAAAAAACATTTTTGTAAAAAATAAAATAAGTCAAAATCAAAAAAGAAAAACATAAAATCACCTGTAAATTCATGTTCATCAGCCATGCAAACAAGTAATAAAAAAAATGTAAATATGTGTCAAAAATGTTTAATATGTGAATAGCTACTAAACCCGTTTTATATTTCACTTAAAGGTTTAATTCAGGAGCCGCCTTTTATTCACTGAGGGACTTCTACCTTACCATAGCTTCTTTAAGGTAAGCATTCTTTCTGTTCTAGTGCCGTATCCCTGGTATTGTACCTACTGTAGCTTTAACACCTTCAGGACTCAGCCTATTTTGGCTCTTTGGACACAGCCCCATTTTTCAAATCTGCCCTGTGTCACTATAAGTGGTTATAGCTTTGGAACGCTTTGACATATCCAGTGGATTTTGAGATTGTTTTCTCGTGACACATTGTACTTCAAATTAGTTGAAAATTTGAAAATGGAGAATCTTTCAAAAAATGTTTTTTTCATAACTAAAGATATTCAAAGTTCTAAAGTCTCTACTTTTTGAGCAGATAGTCATAGCACCTAAATTTCATAGCACTAACATTTCCCTATGCTGGCATGTTTTTTTAAGAATCCACATATTTTACTACAATGTTATGAGGTTTACAATTTGGGTAAAATTTTTCACTAAATTTGGAAAATCCCCAAAACCTGTATTTAGAAGGACCTGCTCATCTTTCAATTGACTGTGAGAGGCCTAAATAATAGCAAGACTTGTAAATTAGCCCATTATGGAAACTATACCTCTTAACATTTAAAAAGCACATTTAATAAGTTTGTAAACCATTTAGGTGTTTTATGGGGGTTAAAATAAAATGGGGTGCAGTCAACAAATTGTAATACTTTTTGGCAATAAATTCCAGAAAATGAAACATTTGCAATGGATTAAATGACAAAAGGCTCCACAAAGTTTGAGACCCAATTTCTCCCAAATATGCCAATACCCTATATGTGGTGGTAAACTGCTGTATAGGCACATGGCCGCACATAGATCGGAAGGAGGCGCCTTCTACATTGTCACATTGTACAGGCTATAATTATTTCTTTTTTTAATGTGGATATATAAGAGCTAATTTATTTGCTGGATGAAATGCATTTTTCTGGTTCATAATCTTGGGGCATCTATAGCTAATTGATGAAATCTTATTAACTTAATCATCAATTTTTGGTAAAATTTTTCAGCTTTTTTTATTTTTTGGGCCTTTCACTATACCATAAAAATAATATGTTATTTTTATTCTATGGGTCACCACAATCACAAATGTTTGTATGGGAATGTATAATTTTAGGGGCTTTTATTTATTTTTTTTGTTTAAACTTGTTTATTAAACTTATTCATTACTAATTTTACTTTATACAAACTTGGACTTTAACTAGCGACACTCCACTACAATACTGTCCCTCGGGGCAGTTGGCAGGCCTTGGGGCTGCTTTAAGAGGTTCGGATCACTCGTTAATCGCATGGGGGTCCGATCCCTAAGACCATTACATGCTGCAATAAAAGCTGTGATAAAAACTGACACCTGCTGCTTCTGGTGCCAGCTCTGCTTCTGGTGCCAGAAGCTGAATATAATACCAAGTACCTTCCCGTAAGGACATACTATTACGTCCAGGTGAGGAAAGGTGTTAAACAAAGATTCTAAATATGATTTGAGCCCTGGTCATAACTACAACCAGCATTTAAAGCCTTAACCAGAGAGATAAGAAAACCTTCTCATTGACTTGTAGATTTGGTAAGAATCTGGCAATTTATAAAAAAATAAAGATAAGACATGGCGGTTTATTTGCTAATTTCCAAGACAATTAAAAGGAAATCTACCATAAAAAACAAGCATGATAAACCAAGGACACTTACTTAGGAGCGTAACTACAGCAGAAGAAGTCATAGCAGCTGCTATGGGGCCCGCAGTGTCAGGGAGCCCCGCCATCCAACCTGACACACGGAAGAATGGAGTATGTGCACCAATATATACATATTATGCTCACATCTATAATTAATGCTGTGTACTTCCCAAATGTGGTTATCAGACCTGTGTAAGTGTATAAATGTATAAGTGACAGCCAGCATGGGTTTACTAAGGATAGAAGGTGTCAGACTAACCTGATCTGCTTCTATGAAGAAGTGAGCAGATCCCTGGACGGAGGAGCTGCTGTGGATATTGTATTCTTGGACTTTGCAAAGGCATTTGACACTGTCCCTCATAGACACCTGATGGGTTAAATTAGGGCTATTGGTTTGGCAGGAATCATTTGCAATTGGATTGAGAACTGGGTGAAGAATCCAATCCCGAGAGTTGTGGTCAATGATTCCTACTCAGAATGGTCAACAGTTATAAGTGGTGTACCCAGGGTTCTGTGCTTGGCCCACTACTATTTAATATATTTATTAATGATATGGAGGTAGGAATTAATAGCGCCATGTCTATTTTTGCAGATGACACCAAGCTGTGTAGTGTAATACAGTCTATGGAGGATGTTCATTGGCTGCAGGGTGACTTGGACAAACTGAGTGTTTGGTCATCTACTTGGCAAATGAGGTTCAATGTGGATAAATGTAAGGTTATGCACCCGGAGGCTTATAATCCACAGGCAACATATGTCCTTGGGGGAGTAAATCTGAGAGAGTCCCTTGGTGAGAATGACCTGGAGGTACTAGTAGATCATAAATTAAATAACAGCATGAAATAAATCAGCTTCCTCTAAAGCCAGCAAGATCTTGTCATGTATCAAAAGTAGTATGGACTCTTGTGATAGGAATGTAATATTACCACTATACAAGGCATTGGTTCGGCCTCACCTGGAATATGCTGTTCAGTTCTGGGCTCCGGTCCATAAAAAGGATGCCCTGGAGCTAGAGAGGGTGGAACGAAGAGCCACAAAAATGAAAAGTGTTATAGAGGGTCTCTTATGAGGAAAGATTAAAACAACTAGATTTATTAAGTCTGGAAAAGAGACGACTACGAGGGGGCATGATTAATTTATATAAATATACAAATGGTCCATACAAAAAATATAGTGGAAAGTTGTTCCAGATTAAATCAAGAGACGAGGGGGCACGGTCTCCGTCTGAAGAAAACAAGGTTTAATCACCAGAGGTGACAGGGCTTTTTTTTTTTTTACTATGAGAACTGTCAATCTGTGGAATAGCCTGCCTCAGGTGCTGGTCACAGCAGGGACAGCAGAAAGCTTCAAGAAGGGCCTAGATGCCTTTTTACATTTAAATAACATTGATGGTTATGTTATATAGAACTGTTTCCCCTAACCCAGTGGTGGTGAACCTATGGCACGGGTGCCAGAGGTAACACTCAGAGCCCTCTCTATGGACATCCGCGCCTTCAACCCATCTCAGAGTTTGCTAAACAAGACTCAAAGCCTCTTGCAGTCCCAGGCAGCCCAAGACCCTGGAACGAAGCTACATTGATAATACAAACTTCTCTTTCTTTCTACTTTATTGGTGTCCTCAGGTGCCTATACGATTTAAACCTGTGACACAGCAGGGAGTGATAAGTTACTAACCTAAATAGTTGCATTGGCATTTTGCAAAAAAATAAGTTGGTTTTGTTTGTAGTTTGGAACTCAGGGTCTAAAAAGTGTGCCATCACTGCCCTAACCCTTCCCTTCCTTGTCAGAACTTGATGGACATGTGTCTTTTTTCAACTGTATAAACTATGATACTAAGATATATCAGTGCATAAATGAGTGCGCGCATTCGTATAAATGGGTGTATGTGTGTAAGGGTGTATAAACATGCAAGTATACAAATATGTATATTTTATAGGTGTGTGTGTGGGGGGGGGTAATAAGCAGTAGTTTTATTATAATTGGGATATAATAAAACAATGTTTCTGCCTTGCTTTATAAAAAATCAATTTACGTCAACCTGGAAAGGCTGCAATATGAAGCTGAAATGCATTGTTTGTAACTACACCAATAATAATGCAACACATGTTACATTGTTAATAGTTTTGTTTGAGAAATCTTTGCTGGGTTTCTAATTATAATACTTGATGTAAATATCCCTTCTCATCCTTAAAGGGGTTTTCCAAAAGATAATTATAAAAAAATAATTAACATGTACTTACCTCCTCAATCCCTCCTGATGTCCCTGCCATGGTCTCTCCATGCTGTGCTCCGAGGGACACAGAAGCTGCACTCAGACGCACTTCATGCCGGCAGAGTGCCTGGCCAAACCCACCAATTCCCTATACCAGTACTGTATCAAGCTCTTGGATATGGTCATGGGTGAACATGCCTGGCCGACTGGAAGCTGGTCTGAATGCAGCCTCCGTGCCCTTGTAAGCAAACAGGGCCAGGCACTACGAGGGACCGAGTTTTTTTTTCTCTCTCTCTCTCTCTCTCTAAGAGAACTCCTTCAAATTGCTTTGTTTTTTAATCTTTTTGTTTTATTCTATTAAGGAAAATGAAATAATTTTAATAACCATTGAATTGTTTTTTTTCTCCCCCATCAGTGTTTCTTTGAAAGAATTGTGTGATACCGACCCAGTTGCGTTGGCCTTTGAACAGCTGAGATTGACGTATCATGAAAAACTACATGCTGTGTGGCAAACAGTATAGCAACTTTTAAGATTACATTCGACATCAGGAGCCTACATTAGAGAATTGCTCTATCATTGATGAAATAGCATAAAATGCTTCTATAGTTCGCCATAGGAAACTGACCATAACAGAAATGAAATCCATATGGATCCGTCCATGCGTTTACATTTAATCTGTGTTCTGAAAATGGAAATATAGCCGAGGACTCATTTTACGTAGTTCTATTCCACTTTATAAGGCTGCCTGCACACGAACGTGTTCTGATTCCACACAGGCGAAAAAGTTTGTATGCATGTACCCATAGAATGGTAAAGTTCTGTAAATTGAATAAAAATAAGCAATGTAACAAAAATATTTGTAATCTTACAGTCTCAAAGTTAAAACTTTAAGAAAACCTCAAAAGTAGCTGTTGAGTAAAGGGCAGCTTGGTAATTATTTAAAAAAACTGAAGTTTCAATCATTACCGTTTTATTCTCTATTAGTCAAAATCAGAATGTCATTGTGCATTTTTAAATGTTTGTAATAAAAGTGATTATTGTTATTAGATCATAGTGTATTTGTCTTGTATCAAATTCCCTATTTATTTAGTACAGTGCCTTTAGTATCTTTTCAAGGCAGATTTTTTTTCCCCAGGTTCCTCACCCTACATACTTGAACAAATTTTAGATGCAAATCAAAAGTACACTGATCCATACAAGCGCCTAAAAATGCACAAACTCACACCACTAAGGCTGCAATCACACGCTGTATGCCCGCCGTGTGCTGGAGAGGAGGTGGCCCATCCTCCCTCCATAGGAAACAGTGCCGCACACCAGGGAAAAGATAGAACATGCTCTATCTTTTCCTAGTGTGCGCTGCGGAACGGTGCCACACATGTGTGGCACCGTACCACCGTTGCCATCCATGGAGATGTATATGCGGCCGCATTTACGTCCCCGCAGACAGCAGTGTGAATGCACCCTAAAAAGAAGCATATGTTCTTCTGTATATAAGACTGAGATACGCAAGAAAACACAAGTATGCCGACAGCAGACAATTTTGAAAAGAGACAGCAGTAATATTAATAGTATTATTGTCTGCAGTACCTAATCCATTTTAAACCCAGAAGTTTATCTCAAGAATTTTCAGGATATGAAGATTGTCAAACATTATTAGGATGGGACAGCTGCAGATATAGGCCTTTGCAACCAAATGAGACATCTGAGTTGGGCAAGACATCCATCTTGTAGTACTTTTCAAAAAAAAAAAAAAAGTCTTGGTTGTTTCCCAAGAGATCTGAAATAGAGGTCAAAGGCCCCTTAAGACCGTCAGGTGGAAACTGAGCTGGTGGATCATTTTTATACTACTAGATTACTAGGTGTTTGACATTTTGGAAATCCTCAGTGTTTTGGAGGAATAAAAGAAAACAACTTTTGTAGTCCACATTATGAAAGGCCTTTTTGTTTGATTATGAGGTAGAGAGCTTTATGGGGAAAAATTTTGGACCTACCCAGTTCTCCTATAGTTATGGACAGTTATAACAGTCTTGATAAAAAGTTCATTAGGGTCAAAATGGTGGCTCCAAAGAGAAAACCATGTAACAAACAAGTAGGGTGCTCACGGTTTGAACCCTTAAACAACTCATTTACAAAATTGTTATTGTACAGTTCAAAAAGTGCTTAATCCCTTAGTGACGCGGCCTGAAAAAAGATTTAATGACTGGGCATTTTTAGCAATTTTTTGTACATGGCAGTTTAAGGGCCATAACTTGTTTTTTGTGTACTATTTTAAAATTTTTTGCTTCTTTTTGGGACAAATGAGCCTACTTAAAAAAAATTTCCCCCATTTTTAGTTTCACATGGGGTTAAAAGTGGGGTAAAAGGCTTTTTTGTAATGTAACTCATAATGAACATCATTAATGAATTCCCTCTTTGTTTCTGTAGTTTTGGCAAACGTGTGTGTGTGTGTCCTATGAGGTCATAAAAGACTGGGAACTATTTTCACCTTTTTTTTTCTTTAATAAGTTTTCCCGGTTACTGGGGCATCTATAAAATCCCCAATAACAGGTGTAAACTACCCACTGTTATGGCCAATGTTGATCAGAACTGATCAGACTCAGTAGCTCTGGTTAACCCCTGTAGACTCAGCAGCCACATGACCACCGAGCCTATAGAGCTCGCTACTTTAGCTTGATGCTGTGAGGAGTGGAGAATGGAGAAGCAGTAATAAACTGCATCTCCTGTGTCCGATGACGTCTAAAGTCAGCGGGCGGTCTGAAAGGAGTTAAAGCTGGTACATGAACTTTTTGATGTGCTGTTTTCTTAACCCATGTCATGTCCTCCCCATAGAAAGTCCACAATCAAAGAAATGTTTGTGCATGGATAGTAAATGACAGCTATTTCCTAAGGGCCAGTTCACAAATCCATTAGGTTGTTATTGTGAGCCAAAACCAGGTGTGGTTGAGCACACATAACAGGTGCAAGTCTATCCACAATAACCTAAAGAAGTAGTGAACTGTCCCTCAGATAGACCCACAGGTTTCACAGTATTTTAAATGGTCACATGTATACACTGCTATGTATGTTCTAATAAAACTGCCAAGAGAAAGGATATATTGTGCACAAGAGATGTATAAAAACTGGAAATTAGACCTACTGGTAATTTGGTTTAGATTAGTCCTCCATGACGGCCCATCTGGAGGATGCCCCTTGACCTCTATAGACACAGGAAGAAGAAGAAGAAGAAGAAGAAGAAGAGAGGTTAAAAGGCCCCTCCCGCAGCCTCCTGCCAGTGTCCACTGGAGTGGATGCAACAACATTTTAATATGTTAAGTTCACATATCAAAATAGAACATAATTACTAGTATTCTGGATAATATTTGGGAGGGGTTACAGCCTGCAGAACTTTTCAGCCAAATGCTAGATCATCAGATCTTTGTAAGTCTAAACGGTAATGTCTGGCGAAGGTTGAAGAAGATACCCAGCTAGCTGCCCTGCATATCTTGTCTATGGATGCTCCTCACTTTTCAGCCGAAGATACCGCCATGGCCAATGTTGAATGAGCCTCAAGGAATTTTACGCCCCATCCTGTATGGCAATCTGTGGATGCAAGTGCCAATAAGAACCTTTCTTGAGGTTTTCTGTGAATGTCCACCATCGTAGGGATGTTTTTACCTGGTATGGGATCCTGATTTTTGTGTCCAGGTGATACGAGTCAGCTAAAATCCCTGTAGCCAGTTTAAGGACAAGAATAGATTTTAATGGAAGTTCCTTTGATGTGCTTTAATACGAAATTTTAGACAAAATTTTAGACAAAATAAAATGATTCGGGCTACCGAGGTGGCTGTGATATTAGATTTCACACTGGTCATAGCGGCTTCCTACGATTTCTTTAGAATACTATCAGTCTTTCTGTCCATAGGATCTTTAAGTTGTGCTGCATCTTCAAGGGGGAGGTCAGTATTTTTGACCACCTTCAACATCTGGACATCCATTTGTGGAATAATATCCCAATTTTTGGTTTCAGTTTTGTCAAATAATACACTTATGGAACTCCCTATGTACCTATGACCTTTTATTTGGTTCCTTCCATTCATCTAACAATGGGGAATTTTAGGAGGTGGTGGTCCAGGAGTAGGTTCTGACACGGGAGGGATTATCTCAGACCTTAGAGCAGATTTTAAGTCATCGTTAAAAGATGATCCGTCTTCCATTACAATATTATCCAGGCAGTATTTATAAACTGGTCTTTAGTTTTTATCACTCAACTTGTAGTTGCATAAGGTAAGAAAAGGGAGAAGGAACCTCTCCACTCCTGACTGCTGTAGGGACAGGAAGAACACTGGCAGGAGGCTGCAAGAGGGGTCTTTTAACCTCTTTTCTTAACTGTCCCTATAGAGGTCAAGGGACATCCTCCAGGTGGGTCATCATGGGGACGAGGTGCAAATAATATAAACAAGGTATCCTGTTATACAGGCCACAAGTTGTAAAGTGTAAAATGACAGTGGTGAAATTGATGCCTTTTCCAGTTTCCAGAATGTCAATATAAGTTAACACACTAGGAAATATTTATCCTACTTTAACATTAAAGGGCATCTACCACCAGGATGAAGGACTGTATGCAAAAGAGGCTGAGGGGCTCCAGGCACCATACGTGTTCCTGGAGCCCATCAGGGCATTTGCCATTTGCATACAAATCTAGCCATGGTCAAAAGGATGTGACACAGGTGCATGAGCCATAATCAGAGCTGTGGGATAACGGCTCATGCACCTGTGCATCATCACATGACCAGGGACAGATTTATAACCACAGGAAGTAAACAAACTATTTCTATAGAATGACAGCAGAGATGTAGAACACTGTGCGGAATTTATACAGAAATACTAGAAAATTCATACGGTTTGTGTAAGTTATACAATCATTTTCTAAATGTGGACAGCACCTTTAAGCATGATCCAAACATAATCCAGGATGTTGCACACATCTGTGTCTGGGCTGAATTTGTATCTATACAAGGAAGACCCAGCAGCTTATCCCTCTGACCAATACGTTTATTATGAATTATAATTGCACCACCAGAGAGCATGACAAGACACCTTAGATTTTCTTTAACATGGGCTGGAGATACAAAATGGCCACAGAATGGGAGTGGCACTAGAGTATAGATTGGTGCAATGTCACCTATTGTGGCATCAGCTGTAAAAGGTTAGATGGATGGATGTGTTGGGAAAAAAACTAAACTAATAAGCATTTTCAGAACCGAAAGCCTTTCACCAAAGTATAAATATCCTATGTCCACATATAGGAGGGTACTGCTACACAGCCTTGTTACACTGGGGTCAAATACAACAAGCAATTTCTGTACAGGGTTTGTATGTTCTCCAAGTGCTTGTCTAGGCGTCTTCTCACAAACCAAAACACACTTATAGGTTAATTTGTATTTAGATTGTGAAGCGAAGGGTAAAGGGACTTCTGTACTTGATGGTTTTCTAAATTCATGCAATAGATACAGCCACTTTAGAAGTGGATATAGTTCTACCAGTCACACCTCAGGTTATAACCAGACCACCCCCATATAGGGGATAAATCCCAACATCACACCAACAACATACCAATTGTATCCTATCAGTCATTCTAGACACATCCCAGCTTCCAAAGCAGACACATTTGATTCATTACTGAAACAAAGTGAAACTACAAAATGTTTAATATTTAATATATGGTATTTGTTGTTTCCGTTACAAATATGATTATATACATAGATAACATGTACAAAAATGTTTAAAAAAAAAAAAAAAAAAAGCATAATGTAATTGTTAGCAATGCTGTTCCAGACAACCATGGAGAAAAACCCTCCGAAATATCAGGATCTTACATGGCCAGCTGTATAAGATGTGCAGACCAGTTGTCTAGCCATGTTGGCTCTTTTTGCTCGCCCATTGCTATTCCAACCAATTAGTTATCCGTAGTGCTTGTGCACTTTGAGTAACATATTCCAAAATCTGGACAGGTGTCAATCAGGCAATAATCAATGCCACTATTTTAAACCGCCTTTCTTTTGAATCCACACACCCAGTTGATCTACAGAATGAGAGGCTTCCTTTAAAAGGACATCTACCACCAGGATGAAGGACTATAAACCAATCACACTTACATGCTGACATGTGCCCCCTCTGGCAGCATCTTCTGTTATTTTAGCTCCTTGTTGACTCGTTTTTACAAAAAGGATTTAAAAATTATGCAAAATGAGGCAGAGGGGCTCTAGACTCCATATCTGTTAACTTGAGTCTGGAAACCGCAGTTTCATCTGAATAATTGGTAGAGCTTTTTTTGTAAAAACAAGGCCATAAGGAGCTAAAATAAGAGCAGATCCTGCCAGAGGGGACACACACCAGCAAGAAAGTGTGATTGGTTTAAAATTCTTGATCCTGGTGGTAAATTTCCTTTAAGAACACATCCCGAAATGAATATGGAAAGGTTTATTAGATTTGCTTAACCCTTTTCCTACAAAGAATATATAACTCCTATACAATCAGGAATCACTAAAGCAGTAAAGGGCTATGAAATGGCCTCTGTTCTTAGCTTTATTTATGTAGAGATTTATGGTACATGAACATTGTGCAGCTGGACTGAATATTACAACATTTTTTGGTGTGCATTGTTCTATATGTGACTCTCGGCAAAAAATTCACTCTGCTGCAGGATATCAGTATTTCATTTATCAGTTCTGTCCCCATTAAATATTTATTTAGGACGTTACCAAACAATCATCTGACCAACAAATGCTAGACTAAAGCAAAACATTATAGAAGGATCAAGAAGAAATAAAGTGGAACCATTCTGCCTCCCTCAAATGTTGCACCCCATCTCAGAGGCACGCCCAGCAATCAACGATTTTTCACCAAGAGGCACACTACCTAAATGTGGGCTTTGAGAGCCTTTTATAGCGCAACTACAGGGGAAGCCAGTAGAAAATAAACTTGCACAAGGTATATACTTCCTTGGATTAGGTTGTGGTTACTGGCATTTACCGCAGAACATATAATGCTGCTAACGTAATCTAAAAGCATAATGTATACACAAAGCAAAGTCTAATAATTTGTAATGATGCTGGTAAAGAGGCTTAATTACAGCAATGAACACGACCCTTCTAAAGCCAGGTTAGGGAAGGTCATCCTCTTGGCCAAAACCATATTTGCACTTTATACAAGTAAATGACTTCCTGATGTACAAACTCCATTTAAAGCAGTAGGTGCAGTTAACACGATTGTGTGGGAAAAACCCCCCCCCAAAAAACCCAAATAGGTTATCAATGTATATATTTGGTGGTGGTCTCACTCCTCTGGAACCCACCAAATAGATGGAAAGATCATTCCAACAATGCTCTCATCCATGCAGTCTAAGTCTAAGCATGGAGCATTTATACCAGACACAGCCACACGCTTCAACCTTTTTAAGAATACAATGAAGGGGATGGTCCACACTGGACAGTGGTCAATGGAGACAGTAAAGTAGTGCTGAAAAGTAAGAGACTCGCCCATTAACAGTGGAAGTCAGGATAATGTTGGACAGAGAAAACTGGTGACCAGCATTCCTTCCATACTTTTAGGCTATTGAAGTTTGCAGAGTAAAGACCCCCAACTAAATGTGTCCAGGATGCATAACATGGGCATCAAATTGCTTAGATCCTGTATTGATCCTGCTGTGAAAGAAGATTTGTAGAGGAGTGCCTCCAGCTGTGCTTAGCTTGTTCCTAAGCTGGCCATGTCCATTGACGTACAGGACAACATGGTTTCTAGTGATCTTATTAGTATAACCTACACAAAACTGGAAGTACCGCTTAATACATCCTAGCACATCCAGAACCCCTAAAGTTGGTTCTTTTGGAAAGATGATGATTCACCCCCATCTGTATTACGACTGCTGCTCCCTTCACGGGACTCCTCCACATCCGCTTCTATATTACTTGTTGCATCTTCAAATTCTTCTGAGGAGGAGGCAGAACTGACCAACATGTCCTCTAGAAACAAAAAACACATTATCAGAAGGAGATAAAATAATGGAGATAAAAATGACAAGACAGATCTGACCAAGCAATTCTTCAGCAACAATAATTGGTTCCATCAGTAACAAGTTGGTTTAAATGTGCATTCAGACGGCTGTTTGGGGGGGGGGGGAATATACATCCCTATGGATGGCAATGGCAGCGATACGGTGCCGTTCCGCGCCATACACAGGTAAAAGATGTGCATGCTATATCTTTCCCGTATGTGTGGCAGTGACCTCACTTTTCTTCTTGAAGGGGGGGGGAGTTTATCACCTCCTACTCTTCTCCAGTGCACAGCGGTATGCCCGCCAAGCGGCAGACGGGCAGCCATACGGCTGTGTGAATGTACCCCCAAAAAGTTTTACACTTGTAAATAAATGCATCCCTCTGGACTAGAGGACCTCTACTTATGTACATGGATCAATGTCTCCATTTGTCCTGGGATTCCTGTATCCAGTGGGAGGCCTCCAGTTACCTCTATCAAGTGGTGTAAACACTGGACTTGAGGACCACACCATGAGAGCCAAAGGAAGGTAGATCCAACCCCCCCCCCTCTGCATAAAGCAGGAGAACCCCTTTAAATAGTAATATGATCTAAATTTGAAGTTTGGCAATTGCAAGTTGTTCATATATTAATAAATGGTTATTTTAATCAAGATTTAAACATTTCTCTCATAGTGTGTAAGCAAAGTTTGTTAAATTGATAAAGTCACCACAATTCTCAAATTTATTTGGTCATTTGGGTAGAGAGGAGGTTGATCAGGCAGCCAAGAGCCATACCTTCTGTATTACCAAATACATTAGCCGATCTGTCAGTCACAGCAGATAGACTCAAAACGGATCCAAACTTGAGCAAGCATGCCGCAGACTTCAGCTTTTTACAAGGTTTCTCATTTCTACCAGACTTCTTTATTGTGGAAATTGCAGATTTCTCAAAACAATTTGGAAGCAAAGATTTATTGCTTATAACATTGCACAGTTTTGCAGTTTTTCCCATGGTAATGTCAGAAGGTGATCTAGTGGTCAGAGATCTTGAAGTTGACATCTTGAAGTTGAAATTGTTGACGTTGTTGAAAACAAATGGTCTTGGTCTTTCTGGAGACGAAACACCTTCTCTTGGTTGTACAACAGAAGGCTCATAATATTTCAGACGCAGTTCCTACCAAAGAAATACAAGATCATTATGTGTTGCATATCCTCCTGCTGTATGTACATTCCTCAACTAAACAAATATAACCATTTTAAAAAGTACAAATGAGGTTTTTTTGGGAACTTTTCTAAAACAATTTTGGGTGTAGTGATAAATTTGCACATTTGTTTTGTGTCAAAGACACAGTGGTCTCATTCTGGGGTAAGAATGTGACACTCACTGTCGTAATCAAAAGTGGGTACATGCAGGTAGCCATAGCAGTTATACTCCAGGAAAAAACAGTTTCCCTTTCTGCACTGCTTACCCAACTTACCCCAATGTTCATTTAAGAAGTGTAGCGTGTGGGAGACATTGACTTGCCTTTTGTTCAGCCTCTTGTCTGCTCTTCATAGACCCCATTGTGACTTAAATTTCCCCCATAGAGAAAAATTGTGCGCCAACATATGATAATGTCCATGCCCCCCTGTGACCTAGCAGACACAATCTTGATGCAAAAAGGATGTGCGGCTGCCGCCAAAGCTTCAAAAGGTGCGCAGCCGGCTGCTGTGCCACTCTACTCACCCACAGTGTGGCGTAATTGCATTATAGTCTCAAATTTTTGCACTGCGCAAGAACTTGCGATTATTCCACGGCTTCTAGAAGCAGTGATAAAGTGCCCTTTATGATCTATACCACCAATGCATCAGGAGTGTATCACATGACAAGCTAGAGACTGGACCAAAAAGTTTTACCGACAGCCATATCTCAATACTGTCCTCAATTCAAACAAATTTCTAAGATCATCCAAAAACATATTCCCTTACTGAGAACAGACCCTACTCTGGATAAGATCTTATCACAGGGACACAATTGTGTCCCGAAAAGGTAAAACATTAGGCAACATGTTGTCACCCTACTTATTTGAGTACAGAACAATGTAAATTTGTTGAAAACAAAAAGAAATTCTTCACCAACAGTGAGGGAAACTGTGAATTTCAAAATAAGAGGTTTCATGAATTGTAACTCACATAATGTAATATATATCATTAAATGCTCCTCCTGCAACCTCATGTATGTTGGCCAAACCACGAGGAAATTCAAAATCCCTTTTTACAAACATCTGTATAATATTTCACATCCTGAGGGACGCAGCTTATTGAACGTCCACGGGGCCAACACTGACAGCTTAAGTAACTAGGTCATTGAAAAATATGCAAACCCTTAAGAGGAGGCAATATAAGTGATATTTTGAGCAATTGTGAAGCCTTCTGGATTTTCAACCTAAATACACGCTCCCCGTTTGGCTTAAACATGAAGGAAATTATGTACCATTACTGCAGAAATCGCTAATAACTTTTTTCAGGGGTATTCTTACTGCCAATCTTTATGTTTATATTTAAGCATAACGCTATCGATGATATGATTGTTATCATCAATTCTTTCAGATAGCATTTCTGTTATATATAACAGACACTACTGTAGGTTTTTAATTGTAATGCATCTTGTTTTAGCTCGTTTTTGGACCGGCACCACCCCGCAACGAGATCGTTCTCCGTCGAGGGCCAAGCTACATCCCGACATTAATTCCGGAGCGACACCGTTGCGGGACTGTGCTTCTCCTAAACGCTGAATGCAACATGCAATGCCATTATTAATTATATTTGTATATGGCAGAACAATTAATACACAGTGTGAACTATACCAGAAGTGATGCTAACAGAGTGGGAGTTTTAAGATGTGCATTGTCAGAATGTCAGTATATGTTTGTCATGATTAAGAGCGGGGGGGCTCCGCTCGAAACGCGTAGACGCTACCTATGTCCGTCTAGGAACTACCAATGGTGAAATATTGAATATAGAAATGTGAAGTTGGAAATGTTTGGCTGGACCGTAACCTCTTTTATTGGGAGATGTGTAAATGAACCCTAATGTATAAGGTTTTTGAAAAGTTAAAATTACTATAAAACCTACTGAACAATAGAGTGCCTCAGTGGCATGTTACCTCATGGCTCAAGTGCTGATACACAGGCATCTTTGTTATGCACACAAAGCGAATAGACATTTTTTGCATTTGACCTTGGAGATAAAGCAGTTCTTGGTCCTGAACAGGCTGGAAAGACAAATAGACAGGACTGTACTGCAGATGGTAATCTTCACATTAAATGGTTAGAACAGGCCTGTTCTACTTCCCATTATAACCAATAAGAACACCAAATTACCGTATTTTTTGGACTATAAGGCGCACCACCAATAAATGCCTGCTAAGACATCTAGGTTCATATACAAGGCGCACCGGATTATAAGGCGCAGACCTTTGCACAGTTCAACGCAGCTGCAGTTCCCAGGAAACTTGTCTCCAGCGTGTCACAGAGCTCCGATCTCAGAGGTATGGGCTGCTGGGGGTTAATGTAGCAAGGGTGATGCAGCAGGGGTTAAGCTGCCTCCCTCTGCCCCTTCTCTTTCCCTCAGGCAGATGTTATTCCTGTGGGGTTCCCCGTGGCTCCTTCTCTTTCCTCTGTTACAGGGCTGGCAGGTATGGGGGATTGCTTACGGCTGCTGAGGATTGCCTCGTGGTCGGCACTATGGCAGCTCCGGTCTCTCTGTGCTAGGGGAGGGCAGGATGGGCACAATGTTGGTTGTGATGCCAGGGCACTGCAGGAGCCAGGGACCCTGTGTACAGTATGGGCAGTAGCAGGATATTGCTGGGGGTGGAGCTCTTAAACACTGTTAAATGTACAGTACATCTTGTCTGTAGTATAGTTCACATATAAAGGAGCACCGGACTATAGTCCGAAAAATACGGTAACTAGACTTTTCTCATCTGAGATCAGATCAGGCAGGAGACCAAGCCTGCGCAAACCCTATGAGGAGAGCAAGTTGGCTGCCACTTACGCAGTACTTCTCATTAGTTGGTATTCCACGATTCCATGTTCTGGATATAGATTTAAAGAAGAAGCTTCCAACTGGTTTACTCACATCTATAAGATAAAAGAAAATCTTTAATTGTTCCAGCTTCAACTACAAGTGCGTATAGGTAGGTTATAGATTTAGAAAATTCTACTTATTTGTAAGATAACAGAGGGTTTCCGCCCCAAGAATTCTTAGCAATTCCATTTCAACAACAGCTTGTGAGGTGTCACTATAAGTGCCCTCGCTCTTATGGACTTCTATGGTCTGCCAATATATAGCTGCTGCTGCTTCTGACTTTTGAATCAGTTTTACAAATGAAAGATTCCTTGAAGCCCCCCCCCCTTCCCAAGAGAAAGAGGTAATAAGCCGAGAAGAGAGAAGTCATTAACTCAGGAAATATTTATTAAACTGGAAAACTCTTAACATTGTGCAAAACCTTTTACAAACATCAAAAGTAGAAACGTAAAACAACTTTTATGAAGTTTGTTAACCGTTTAATTGGTTTACAGGGGTTAAAACAAAATCGGATGCAATTTCGAAATTACATTTTCTTTGGCTAAATTAATGTGTTTTTCATAAAATGTACAAATTCTCAGTGGATAAAATACCAAAACGCTCCACAAAATTTGATACCCAATCCCTCCTGCGTATGTGGTGTTAACCTGCTGTATGGGCACACGCCAGGGCATCGAGGGGGGAGCTGCGCCATTCAGAGCAGATTATGCATTGTCACATTTTATTGGCTATACAATCTTTATTTTTTTGGCAATTTGGACATATAAGGGCTTATTTTTTGCGACATGAGATGCACTTTACAAATACTTCATTTAAGTGGGTCTGTAGCTTTTCGATGAGATTTTATTAACTCTTTAATGTATGGAGGAAAAAAAATTGTCAATTTGGGGTTTCTTTTTTTTTTGTATATTTTGGGGGTCGTACACCATACACTAAAAATACTATGATATTTTCATTCTATAGATCACTACGATTACGGTGATACCTCATTTATATAGTTTTTCATTTATTTTTACAATTTTACTGGAGAAAAACTAATATAGAGGAAATCTCATTTGTTTCTGCATCACCATCTTTTCGGGAACTTAACCTTAATACTTTTTGGTTGACAGAGCTAGTTTAGGGCTTATTTTTTACGTGTTGAGTTGTTCTTTCAATTGGTACCATTTTGGGGCACATAACTTTTTTTGATCACTTTTTAGAACATTTTTGTGAAGGGATTTTATGAAAATTTATATTTTTGGCGAGTTTTTCGGGTTTTGTTTTTACGGCGTTCACCATATGGGTCCAATAATGTTTCTGACTTATTGTACAGATTGTTATGGACGCGGCGATACCAAATATGTGGGGGGGTTTTGTTGATTTTCAGGTATTTTTACTTTATTAGATGTGTATAGGGAATGTTTGTGTTTAGGGGACTTTAACTGTATTTAATTTATTATTTTTATTAAAAATTGTGTTTATTCAGTGTTTTTAACTTTTTTTTCTTTACTTTTACAGGTTAGCTTGAACAAGTGATCCACTGATCACTTGTTCAAGCTATTCTTCACCTAAAACAGTGTAATACAGATGTATTACACTGTATTATGTGACACACTGAGCATGCTGCGCATGCTCAGTGTGTCACAGCCGGGTCCTGCCAGAAGGCACGGACCCGGCACCCAGAAGAAGACCGCGCAGCCCCGGGCACTGGCAGTCCCGGGGCTGCGATCGGAGCAGCGTGAACACCCGGTAAGCGCCGCGGGGGGGGTCCGAATACAGTTAAATGCCCCTAGCATGCCGCGGTCAGCGCGACTGCGGCGTGTTAGGGGTTAACACCCGCGATCGGAGAAATCTCCGATCGCGGGTGTTAGAGGAGGGTGTCGGCTATAACATATAGCCGACACCCGCAGCCTCTGGCCCCGGCTCCATTCAGGAGCCGGGGCCAGAAGTTTGACGTACTATTACTGCATATTGTGGGAACGCACATGCAGTAATAGTACGTCAAATGTCGGGAAGGGGTTAAACAGAACTTTAAACCCCTATAAATATTAATAGGCCTCTAAAATAATTGAATCTTACATTTTTGTGAAAATCTGGACAAATGCTAATTGATTTGTAAGTCTCCTAGCATCCTAATAAAATAAAATAACATAAAAAAGATTATGTCAACATAAAGCAGACATATTTGGGAGGTTAGACAAACTGTGTTATGATTGGATTGTGAGCCCCATGTGGACAAGGATTAATCTGGTAAGTTCTTTACAGCGCTGCAGAATCTGTTGGTGTTATATAAGTAAAGGAATTGTTATAGAAATCAGAAAATTGCGATTTCTTTCAAAATTTTCATCAAATTTTACATTTTTTGAGAATAAATGCAAAACATTTCAACCAAAATATAGTTATATTTAGAGATGAGCGAACTTACAACGAGCAGTTTTGAGTACGCTAATGCTCGAACGAACATCAAGCTCGGACGAGTATTTCGCCAGCTCGAGAAAATGGCATCTCCCGCCATTTTGCTTTTTGGCGGCCAGAAACAGAGCCAATCACAAGCCAGGAGACTCTGCACTCCACCCAGCATGACGTGGTACCCTTACACGTCGATAGCAGTGGTTGGCTGGCCAGATCAGGTGACCCTGGAATAGACTAGCCCCTGCCTGCGCTGCTCGCGTCATTCTCTGTCTGGATGCCGCTAGGGAGAGAGCTGCTGCTGGTCAGGGAAAGCGTTAGGGTGTTCTATTAGAATAGTGTTAGGCAGGAGTGATTCTACAAGAACCCAACAGTCCTTCTTAGGGCTACAATAACGTTTTATTTTCCTTTTTTTTGGTTTGCTTGTGGCTGGGCTTGCTGCTATTAGTAGTGCAGCTAGTACCATATTGTGAGTAATTTGCAGGGAGACTTGTGTTTAGCTCTTAGTGACACACATATCCACCTCAAACACCGAAGTGGGACAAGTTAATAGGGGTTTGATTTGAATTAGGCAGAGTCTGCTGATTTATTTTTTTTTACGTTTATTTCTTTTTAGAACTCACAGTAATCTGCCAAAGCAGTGTGCTTTGAGTGTGGGCTAGAAAATAGCCATAGGAGAACCCCAACGGCTTATTTAGGCCTACATTAGCGTTATATTTTCCTTTTTTTTTGGTTTGCTTGTGGCTGGGCTTGCTGGCATTAGTAGTGCAGCTAGTACCATATTGTGAGGAATTTGCTGGGAGACTTGCGACCGTTGTGTTTAGCTCTTAGTGACACACATATCCACCTCAAACACCGAAGTGGGACAATTTATTAGGGGTTTGATTTGAATTACGCCGAGTCTGCTGATTTATTTATTTTTTTACGTTTATTTCTCTTATAACTCAAAGTCATCTGGCACAGCACAAAATCCAGTTGTGTGCTGTCAGTGTAGGTTAGAAACTAGCCATAGAAATAGGATAGCATCGTTTTGTTTAAAAAAAAAACACAAAAAACACACAAAAAACAAAATTTGAAATTTACACTTTAATTTACCCGAGGGCTAGGGGTAGAGGACGAGGGCGTGGACGTGGGCGTCCAACTACTGCAGGGGTCAGAGGCCGTGGTCCTGGGCGGGGTGTGACACCACCTTCTGATGAGGGAGCAGGGGAACACTCCCTAGGTTCATCATGGATAAAAAAGGTCAGTGCTCAACTCTTCTAAGTCACAATTCACATTCAGTAGGTAATCTCACCACCTTCCCTTCAGGTAGAAATTGAGGATCTCCTAGGTTTCTCCTGCCTTTTCTTCGTTCTCCTGAACACTGGATTCCAATGCACCCCTGAACCACTCCCGTGTCCGTGGTGCACTCTTAGTCCTGTGCCAGAAGATAAACGAACAAATAGTGCAGAATCCCAAGGTTCAAGAAGGATATTTCATTGTATATACTCACAAAGTGGAGTTAAAAAGCGCGCATGTAACAGTGTAAAAAACGCCAAACACCTCGCCCAGGTTCATCATGTCTCAAGTTACTAGGACTCGTGGTAGAGCACTGTTGAGGCCAGAACAGTGCGAAGAGGTGATGTCGTGGATTGCGGACAATGCTTCTAGGACATCGATGGAGGAAGCCACAGCACGCCGGGAAATCCAAAGTATAAAGGCTTTATTTACATAGAAGGCATAGAATTCGCGACGTTTCGATTCACAATGAATCTTTCTCAATGCTTCTAGCCATTTGTCCACCAGTCAGTCTTCCACGCAGTCCACCCATGTCACCGAAATCAGCACTCCTCCAGCTCCTCCACCTCAGCCTCCTTCCCCCCAGGGGGCCACAATATGAGGGGGAGATAAGAGGGGCCACAATATGAACGGTAATTGTGACACCACAATATGAGGGGGAGATGAGAGGGACCACAATATGAGCATGAGATGAGAGGGGCCACAATATGAGGATCAGAGATGATAATATGAGGTGTAGATGAGGGGCACCAATATGAGGAGGAGCGGAGAGGGGCCACTATATGAGGGGGAGGTGAGAGGCCAAAATATGAGGAAGAGATGAGAGGGTCCACAATATGAGGGGGAGATGAGAGGCCACAATATAAGCTGGAAGGGAGGGGCCACAATAGGAGCTGGCAGAGGCACTGATTGCTTTAAATAGTTCCTACCTAATGCTGGACCTTACATCCATGTTCACAAGATTGAATTACATTTTAGGTGCATTTGGAGAATCTTCTCCCTGAATGCATATGTATTTACACTTAAATGTTTGAGTTGGATAAGTAGCAACAAAACACGTTACTACTTACTGAACACAAGCGTTTAGGTCTAAACATATCGGCGTTCTGGAGGAGATTCTCCAGATGTGCCTAAAATGCATTTTAAAACACAATTCAATTGCACCTTGTGCATGTCTTAAGCTATGTTCACATTGGGGCACATTTACTAACGGTCCGCGGACCACATTTCCGTCGGGTTTCCCGACTATTTCCGATTTGCGGCGCATCTAACAGGGGTTTTTGGCGCACACGATCACATTTTGGCGCAATTGCGCCGACTTTCATGCGACACGAATCGGGGGTCGTGGCCGTCGAACAACCCGACTGATTCAAATTAAGCATGTGATTTAGGATTCAAATTGTGTTGCAAGACATGCACTCACATACACCGAGAAGAAGATGGTGAACTCCGGCGGACCTCAGTGGGAAAGCGACACATGCAGGATATGGTAAATCATGCCGGACTTCACCCTCGTCGGACAGTCCGGATCTGGGATTGCGACAGGACCGTGTAAGTAAATGTGCCCCATTATGTGTTTGCATTGCATTTTAACACAAATTGCAAACACATGTGAAAAACCGCATCTCAAAATACATCAGTGTTTTTAATGTGATTAACTTTGGCTGGTTTGTCTCAGCATGGGTGAGCGATGTGCACTTCCCAAAACGAGCATATAAGGGCTTTCACATTTTTCCAGAGGGACAATAGGTAGCACCACCAAATGGTTAATGACGCCCAAAGCAATTGTTATGCAGATGTGGATAGATATTAGCTTGGTGGGCGGGCACATAATAAGCTCAATGTAGCAACCTAAGGGAGGTCTCCGTTAATGAGACCTGTTGACTACCCTTTGCCAATGAGGTTCAACAATGACTCATATTGCAAATTAGAGCTGATGACCCAGATTAGACTGCCCATGATCCATGAAGCCAGACTTGACGTTAGTGGGAGGAGCACTGAACAAAGACTACAACAATGAAATTGTTCCTCTTCCAAATGGGTCATGTATATTGATTGTTTTTAATGTGCATGTAAACCAGTTTAACATGTGCCTAATGTTCTTCATATTTATAACAACTTCTGCCATTGACAATGATGTGTGAACAAATTCAGAGGGAAGTATGCCAGGCTATTTATTGGTTCAAAAGCCACAAAAAGAACAGAGGCATGAAAAATTAGATCAACCAATAATATCTTTATTAATAGAAGAATACACCACAAAACATGCTTAAAAACCTTTAAAAATTGTGAACAAAGTCACAAATAAATGACATCCTCAGTATTGTGCTAAACACATGATAATGTGCACTATTCCCAGAACTCCAGCTCTCCTTACTGGCTACAATATAATATACAACCATGTACAAAAATTGATATTATAAATGGTGAGCCATGTACAAATAAGAAAATTGTATACCTAATGCTCAAGCCATGAGAGCAGGGTGCTGGGGATAGATGCCCCACGCGTATCGCTACCTCGTGGTAGCTTCCTCAGGGACCCCTAATAACATCTAATTGAAAAAATGTTTATATATGGCAGATTAATGAAACTGAATGTGAATGCCCAGATGAGAATACCCCTTTAATATGGGAAAATTTATGGTTAAAAAGTTAGCATTTTTAAATGGGCAAGGAAAAATTTAAAAATTGGCTTAGTTATTAAGGTGGGGGAGGGGTGTAAAACAACTGGAAACTGCCACCCAAGTAATCACATCTTTCTAAGCACATATAATCTACAAAAGATCCTTTCATGCCTATAAACTCTGCAACAAAATCAGGCCCGAGACTCAGACAAAGTCACCATGAGTATTAAAGAGAACCTGTCAGACAACCCCCAAAACTAAATATATTTTTTATAAACTGCCATTAGAAAGCATTGCCCCTATCTCTGCTGTCCCTCTACATGCCTGTAAGCTCAGATGGTCAGGTTCTAAATCTGTATGCAAATGACCTGATAAGAGGTCCAATGAATCATAATCATATTCAGCAGTCTAGCTTATACATGAATGGGAGGCACAGCCACACCCTCCCATTGCTTGACTGACGCTTCCTGAAGCCTGTGTGTGTATGAGACACTCCTGTACAAATGACTTATAGCCTGTGTAATGATGTGAGGTATAATGGTGTAGTGGCTCCTCCATGTGCTTCCTGGTGCTGATGGCCACGTCCCCTGCAGCCTGTGTGTGTATGAGATACTCCTATACACATGACTGACAGCCTGTATAATGTTGTGAGGTATAATGGTGTAATGACTCCTCCATGTGCTTCCTGGTGCTGGCACCCTCTGCTGCCTGTGTGTGTATGAGATACTCCTACACACATGACTGACAGCCTGTATAAGGATGTGACACTCCTGTAGCTGGCTCGTCTATGTTCTTCCTGGTGTTTGTGGCCGTGCCCCTGCAGCCTGTGTGTATGAGATACTCCTACACTCATGACTGACAGCCTGTATAATGATGTGATGTATAATGGTGTAGTGGCTCCTCCATGTGCTTCCTGGTGCTGGCGCCCTCTGCAGCCTGTGTGTGTATGAGATACTCCTATACACATGACTGACAGCCTGTATAAGAATGTGACACTCCTGTTTCTGGCTCCTCTCTGTACTTCCTGGTACTGGTGCCCCCAGAAGCCTGTGTGTATGAGATACTCCTATACACATGACTGACAGCCTGTGTAATGATGTGACACTCCTGGTGCTGGCTCCTCTATGTGCTTCCTGGTGGTGGTGGTGCCCCCTGCAGCCTGTGTGTGTACAAGGGATACAACTGCTCCAGGATACAGCCATGTGAATGGGAGGAGAGAGCATGTCAGGTACTTGTGTAGCTGATGTCTGTGTCTCTCACACAAGCACTAGAAATTACTTTACTATACATTACACACATACATGAGCAGGGGGAGGAGAGGGGAGGGGCAACAGGGGTGACATCACTTTCTCTGACTAGATAAACGCAGGGATAGAATCTTTGTGAGCTGCTCCAACAGGTAGTGGTGACAGAATTATTGACAGAGACCTGATGACAGGTCCTGTGATGAGGTCCTCCATTTTTGGCCTTCTTTATCCTTCTAACCCATTAGGTCAGCAAGATGTGGATGGGAATTCCCTAGGCCTGGGACACAGGATTGCAGCATTAACTAGTTGTCTTTTTATGGTCTTCCTATAAGTTCTCATTGCATATTGTAGAACTGGCACATTCACCATGATCCCAGACAGAGCTCCACATATACTCTCTAAAATTCCTGCAGTTTTTGAAAATTTAAGATGTGTAGCAGGGTGCCCGTTGCAATTTAGGTACATGGTACCACATGGTCATTATTTTATAGCCCAGTTTTTGGAACTTACTAGCTAGTTAAGATTTCTAAACCCTCTGCTGCATGTGACTGTTGTGTTGTGTAACTATCCTAGTGATGGGAAAATCTTTGTTGAAGGGGCATATGGGATAACTCTCATAGCTTTTGTTATTTGTTGCATAGATCCTAATAAATTTCCAGACTCGGTAATGGAAACCCTTGTGCTGATATTAGCAAACCTATTTGGGAGACACTACTTGCCACCAACCATTTCCCCGGGTGAAGAAACATTTTTTCAGTCAAAGGTAAACAAGAGTTCCAAATGTTTGCAGCTAAAGGGCCACCCACTTTCAGTAAATACAAAAAGAGTATGGCACCTTCTTATGTCCCTGTATAAGATTTGGAGCTCATACAGTAGGCTGAATTGCTTTTACTTATCTGACCTATTATGTTTTAATATCTGACCTTTATTTTTGCTACAGGTTTTTCTTGATAACCTTCCAGATGATTTTATTGCTGCTGTCAAGGAACACAACTGGAAGGTTGCAACTGTGTTTGGACAGTGTATTCTTGCAGGCTCAAAACTAGCGGATCTGGAGAAGGAATATCAGCTACCACTTTCAAATATCAGTAAGTATTATCTGAAATATCTGCTGAAAACTTTACTTCTCTTCTACAGTTTGTACAGTTGTTTGAGGTGTTTTAACCCTTTAATGACCCAGGATGTGGATGTCCTTTCTAATAAGGGGTTTCAGGCCATACTCATCCTGGTGATCATGTGTACACACAGCCTCGCTCCTGCTTCATCTGCCCTGAAGGGAAAAAGCTCCAGTTAGTGGACTTTAACCCTTTAACTGTTGCAACCAATGAAGGAAGGAGGCTCCCTGGATGCTAGGAAGTTGCCATGGCAGTGGGTGGCCTAATAATGGTCTGCCATAAGAAAACATCAAAACACATTTCTGTGCCTCCCAAAACATTGAAATAAAAAGCTATCAAAAAGTCAGATGTAACCAAAATTATTCCTCACAAAACGAAATCTCAAGCTACATAAAACTAGCCATAAAACCACTCTTTTTATGGAAAAAAAAATATATAAAATATAGGGCAATATAAAGACAAATGCTTTTCTCAAAAAAGGTGTTTTTGTATTAAAGTTGTAAGATGTAAGAAAACATAAACATATCTTGTATCTTTACAACCACATCGGCCCTCAAATAATTGTTAGCATGCTAATTACATTGTATGGTGAATGGCACAAAAATTTTAGTTAAAAAACAGGTGGCAGAATTGTCATTTTGTTTTATTCTCTGCCCAATAAAGAGTTAATAAATGTTGTAAATGTTATGTTGTTTTATGTATACACTCAGCGTATATGTTGGGAAAGCTCCCGACGGATACACTGAGCCTATACATTGACATATAGTGGTGACCCATATGTTGGATCCACCGAAAAAGGCAGGAGGGAAAGACATAGCATACTAGGTTTTTCCATCCTGCTTCCTCCTGTTAAGTGACATCAGTGGAGGTAATAGGAGGCTATGGGAGCGAATGCAACACATTGCATCCTTCCTCTCCAGTCTCGCCTGAGCAGGAGGGACCGGGTGATGTTACTGGCCATATTCAGACAGTGGCCTCACTGGGGAAACACCCCGGACGTCGGCAACAGCCAATTGCCGGCTGCCTATGATGTACCCCCCCCCCCCCCTTTCAGGGCGATCCCCAAGCGATGTATCCCATTTTATAAGCATACAGTGGGATTTGTCTCTGCCATACGTTGTAAGGACACATCGAAATCCCCCCCTCTGGACTTGTCCTTACATCATATGGGAAATAACATGATGTGAACTCAGCCTTATTATGATAAAAACAGAGCCCTTTGAAAAATGCAGCTTATTCTAAAAAAAGCAAGCCTATGCCTATGTTGACATAACTGTAAAACTAGTATACAAAATAAACTTCAAAGTATCTGCAACAGAAAGCTGCCATGTTTCTCATAGCACAGAAATACATCTCTTAATAATCACCCTGTCCATCCCTCCCCTTGCGAAGCTTCAGCAATAGCCGTTGCTATATGAACACTAAAAGATTAAATGAACACACAAAGTATGTAACTGCCTCCACGGAGGTCATTCGGTGTTATGCCAGGTGTGCAAAGGCCCCAGGTGATGCCAGTAGTTGGTTAAAGTAGTGGCCTGACCTTAAACATCATCTCAACTACAAGACCTGAATGGAAGTAGCAGGAGCTGGCATCAGGCTGCTGGTGCTTGGACAGACTGATCAGGTAACACTACACTCCAAATCGCACCATCAATAAATGCCTGCTAAAATGTCTAGGTTCATACATAAGGTGCACTGGATTATAAGGCGCACCTGATTAGAAGGATGAATGATCAGCAGGTGGCAGACCTGTGCACAGTTCAAGGCATGTTGTCTGTAAGTACGGTTCATATATAAGGCGCACTGGACTATAAGGCGCACCTTTGATTTCTGAGAAAATCAAAGGATTTTTTGTGCTCCTTATAATCCGAAAAATACAGTATGTAGCATTCTGGATGTACTGGAAATTCCTTTACCGTTTGCTTGAGCGTTTCATTTTAATGCACTTTCTATATTTAGACTTTTCAGGTAGAAAGTGTGTGGAATCAGGATTGGTGGATCATTTGATGTCATGCTGTAGAGGAAGAAGTGGAATCAACCCTTTTGCATGTCTCTCTGGAAATACAGATAATGACTTAATGAGTATGGAAAATCTGAGTAGTGTAAGTAAAAGAATTTGCACCACACTAGTAAAATGTATGTATATAAAGTTCCCTTTTATGAGATTGTGGTGAAGATAATAAATGAATTTGTGATATTCTATTGCTACCACTAGGTGGGGCTTCCTGTATATGAGATTATACAGCTCATTGAACCCCTTGGTCTATGATGGAGTGAAGCAGTTCAGTAAGGGTTTGCTCTAGGAGTGGGCTTGTTTGAAAGAAAAAACATCTTGAGTTCACTGGGTTATTTTTAGTTGAATAAGGAAATTTTATGTTAAAAAAGTTTAAATAATACTTATGATATTCCAACAGCTCATGATGCAGACAGCCAACATCCCTGAGATGCACATCCCACTGTTAGCCTATAAGAAAACTGATCTCTTTGGCAGAAAAAGATACCTTAATGCCTATGCTTTGGATTTCTTCAAACATGGCTCTCTGGATGCCATTGCAAAGGACAATCGGTACGTTACAGTGGGTTACAGATTTGTTTGAATGCTTACATAAGATAGCAGAAGTGTAGCTACACTTTTTTCACGTTTTGAGAATATTTTTGTATTATATAACAAAAAGTTAACAAATATAAGCCATAAAAATACTAAGAAAAAAGTGTATAGAGAGACTAATGAGCGTGTGCTTAAGTATTAGCACTTAGTGAATAAAACAAATGATAAAGGGAAAAGGAGGGTTCGGTTAGTTTTTGTGTCTAACTCCAAACTGAGGTACAGTATACCCAGTGGAAATGTGAACAAGCAATGGGAAAAAACAGGGTTGTTTAATGATGTGCAAGCCCTGGATTAGTTTAAAACATGGTAATTTATTTGATAGACTGAGCAATGCTTTTCAACGCCAAATCGGCATCATCATCAGGCAAATAAAAATAGCAACTGTACAGGTAGAAATCTAAAAACAAAATAAAATAGAAAAAATTACCTAAGTAAAAGTGATAGAGTATGCAAATATATATATATATATATATTGTATGTATATCATTTACACACTCTCTCATATAACACACACACATATACACATAAATTCACACATATATATTTATTCTCTGAAAATTGATAATAAATACCAGTTGTAAATTTAATTGTAAATATCAAATAATTAATATAAAAGGGGCTACCAAAAAATGAAGAAAAGCGGAAATGAAAACCAAGGCTTGGTTTGGTGCACGCCAGGTAATAGACTGTCCTTTTGTATGTCACATTAGCCTTATGTTCGCCTTACTGGTGTTCATACTCTCATCACTGGTTGTGTTTTTTGCTTTTGTGACTCTGGCTTTTATTATGGCTTTTGTGTAAGCAATTTAATAATTTCACTTTGCCATTTTTTTTCTCTTACACTACAGTGTTGGGTCACATTACAGTATATCTATAAGCGCCTTATTATTTTGTCTTATTATCATTGTAATTAATAAGGATTAACACTTCTTGTATCTTTGTTGAAGCCTTTGTTTTCATTTCTGCTTTTCTTCGTTTTTTGGTAGTCTCTGATTCTCAAGAGGTTTTCTTTTGGCTTATCTGGTACACAGATGTATTACTGTATGGCCTTTTTTGTTTGGTTTATGTTATATAAAAGGGGGTTGGGACCCTTTCCAGGGCTCCTGTTCTAAACCCTGATGTGTGCAGCAAAATTTTCTACATGGATAATTTATTAGCAATGGACAGGTATATAAAGCTGCTGGAAGAAGAGCTTTTATGGAGTGGGCCAGTATATGTCAGTATAAGTCAGTATGTGGGTAGGGTGGGTTGAGCATAAATTAATTTTGGGTGTCTGTGGAGCAGAAGGGAGGAAAAGTATGAATATAACACTGGGTAGGAGATTGGTGGGATGAGAAAACTCATAGCTGTAGCTGATCGTGTTCAGCGTGCCTGTGATATGGCCACGCGCCAATCTGTTCTGCTTTATGTGTGGTGATGCCAGCTGAGCCCAGGAAGTTGGGGAAAGTGTCGCGAGTGTAGTAGTTGATACAGGCGCATGCACATTGTGTGTATTGTACGATCGTGGAGCAAAGATGGTATGAGATTGTGTAGTTGAGTGGATTGTGGGGTGGACGTACATGTAAATGGTAAAATGGGGTGTTAAAAACGGACTTAAGTGGAAATGTTTCAGGAAGCTGCATTAAATGATGATGAAAAATGATGCTAGATGATAGATAAGAGCTCTAGATAACATAATGATGATGTTGAGGCTATGGTCAAAGAGTGGTCATATATAGATATTGATTTTTTCTCAGCGATTCATTTGTAACCTTGCCTGATGAAGAGGCCCTTTGTACCTCAAAAGCTTTGAGCAAATATTATGTTTCTGCCAATTAAGGTATCATTCGTTAAGCACAGTTGTAATTTTTAAACAAAAATATCATAGAAGAATGTTTATACCAACATTTGGAAAGAATAAAACAATGGTTTTCAATTTACAGGAGACAAAGTGGTCACCCACTAATTTTCGAGATCACATGGAATGTTGAGTATTCCAGACCTGTTCATACTATATGGTGTCCATTTTTTCTGTAGTGTGGTGCCTGTCCGGCCCCGGGGCCCATAGCCATGGGAGCTTATCCTGCCTGTATAGATACAGGGGGATGCACCCAGTAGCGTATGGGACCCACTAGAACAAGGTCACTGTGGTTAGTGGGCTTATGCAATTTGATGTACCTTAGAACCTCAAGTTCAATTTATTAATGTAGCCTACGCCAATAGATTATTGTATTATGTGTGTATGTGCCGTCAACATCTTTCTTTCCTAATTTTGGAAAGAATGTACAGCTCTCCCATGTTTAAGATTCATTTGAATTTAAAAAATGTCTTCACCCTGTCCATGTGAAATATAAATAATAAATATTCCAGTAAATATTTTTTTTGGGAGGGGGGCATGGGGTTAATCCGTCTGTGCGGTTAAAGCTACACAGTGCAGTCATTTCCTACAACCCCTTGTACAGTGGAGGTCAGAGTAACAATTTTGATGCAAAACAATCTTAGTTTGCCCTAGTTTGCTGTTTTAGCACCAATAACTCAGACTCTGGAATTTTACACTGACCATCACTAAGCAGACACTTTGTGATTCTTCTGTGCTGTGTGCGGACAATGTGCTTAGATTATAAGGGGTTATCTACACTTTTATTTAGCTTCAGAACGTTCTACTAGTATGCAACACAGAAGAAGAGATATAAGATACTGTATAAAGATTCAGGGTTGGATCCAGGGCAACCGAAATTGTATATACCAGAACTGATAGAGACTGGTTGGAATATCAGTAAAATGCTGCATTCTTGTTAATAACATTGAATTTGAGACTGTGTTATTTTGTTATCCTGAGTACATTTAAGAATCTTATCTTCATGGGAATACCCCTTTGCCTGTATTTTGCTTATGGCAATAAAGTTAAATGTGTTGGGTTTTGGGTGCACAGGCACTTTCAAACACATGTTTAAAAATGGTTTAACAATAGGTTCCTTAGTCAAACAGTGTCATGTTTGCCTGTAATATGTAAGCGTAAGGCTACATTCACACTAACGTATGGGGGACGTATATACGGCCGATATATGTCCCCCATACACTTCTATGGGCGCACGGCACCCTACGGGAGCGGTACGGTGCAGCACACGTGCGGCACCGTACCGTTCCGTACCCGGGAAAAAGATAGGACCTGTCCTATCTTTTCCCGTAATACGGCGCCGTGCGCCATAGGTTGCTATGGAGAGGAGCGGGGGTGAGCTGCGCTCACCTCCTCCTCCTCTCCCCGTACACTGACGTTGCCCGCTACGGTACGGGCGGGCAACGGCAGTGTGAATATAGCCTTAGGGTTAAAATAAACAGTGCAGTCGAGATGCACTCAAGCTGCGGGCCGGCCACATCAAATTAACACCTCATGCCAGTAATTCATAACAAGTGTAACTTAATGAAAACAGTGACTGAATAACAATTTTGTCATGAATAATCATGTGAGCGGTTTCACTGACCCTTGTCATTTAAAGGGCATCTACCACCAGGATCAAGGTCTGTGTGCAAATGAGCCCAGGGGGCTCCAAGTTTCATGGGCATTAATGGAGGCGGGAGCCCCTCGGGCTCATTTGCATACAGTCTTTCATCCTGGTGGTAGATGTCCTTTAAGCAAATCCCCAGGTGACCTAGGACAGCCCTTTCACATGGCAGTGTTTTGAATATTGTTTTCCTGAAGTATTTGTAAGCCAAGACCAATAGAAAAACTATAAAAAGATTATGATTTTGACTTTCAAATTCCAACACAAAATAGTGATGAGAATATTCTCTTCTATGTGCAGGTTACTGGCCCACTTCCTTATTTCCTCCCAAAGTTCATTTTGTGAAAATATTTTACGCAAGTTCATTGAACTTTTGTGAATTTAATCTAAGCCTTTTAATAGAATAAAAAAATATTTTTCATCCCAAGACACAGTTGATTTAAAGCTTTATAATGTGTTCACATCCCTAATGCATCACAGACATTTTTTGTTTAGTTTTTCTATAATCATAGCAAAGCTATCCAGAATCTGCAATGCATCAAGAGCAATTGAACAAAGAATAAAGTAATTAAAACAGGCTGCCAAAAGTTGGACATGCACAAACAAAAAAACATTTTTGTAAAAAATAAAATAAGTCAAAATCAAAAAAGAAAAACATAAAATCACCTGTAAATTCATGTTCATCAGCCATGCAAACAAGTAATAAAAAAAATGTAAATATGTGTCAAAAATGTTTAATATGTGAATAGCTACTAAACCCGTTTTATATTTCACTTAAAGGTTTAATTCAGGAGCCGCCTTTTATTCACTGAGGGACTTCTACCTTACCATAGCTTCTTTAAGGTAAGCATTCTTTCTGTTCTAGTGCCGTATCCCTGGTATTGTACCTACTGTAGCTTTAACACCTTCAGGACTCAGCCTATTTTGGCTCTTTGGACACAGCCCCATTTTTCAAATCTGCCCTGTGTCACTATAAGTGGTTATAGCTTTGGAACGCTTTGACATATCCAGTGGATTTTGAGATTGTTTTCTCGTGACACATTGTACTTCAAATTAGTTGAAAATTTGAAAATGGAGAATCTTTCAAAAAATGTTTTTTTCATAACTAAAGATATTCAAAGTTCTAAAGTCTCTACTTTTTGAGCAGATAGTCATAGCACCTAAATTTCATAGCACTAACATTTCCCTATGCTGGCATGTTTTTTTAAGAATCCACATATTTTACTACAATGTTATGAGGTTTACAATTTGGGTAAAATTTTTCACTAAATTTGGAAAATCCCCAAAACCTGTATTTAGAAGGACCTGCTCATCTTTCAATTGACTGTGAGAGGCCTAAATAATAGCAAGACTTGTAAATTAGCCCATTATGGAAACTATACCTCTTAACATTTAAAAAGCACATTTAATAAGTTTGTAAACCATTTAGGTGTTTTATGGGGGTTAAAATAAAATGGGGTGCAGTCAACAAATTGTAATACTTTTTGGCAATAAATTCCAGAAAATGAAACATTTGCAATGGATTAAATGACAAAAGGCTCCACAAAGTTTGAGACCCAATTTCTCCCAAATATGCCAATACCCTATATGTGGTGGTAAACTGCTGTATAGGCACATGGCCGCACATAGATCGGAAGGAGGCGCCTTCTACATTGTCACATTGTACAGGCTATAATTATTTCTTTTTTTAATGTGGATATATAAGAGCTAATTTATTTGCTGGATGAAATGCATTTTTCTGGTTCATAATCTTGGGGCATCTATAGCTAATTGATGAAATCTTATTAACTTAATCATCAATTTTTGGTAAAATTTTTCAGCTTTTTTTATTTTTTGGGCCTTTCACTATACCATAAAAATAATATGTTATTTTTATTCTATGGGTCACCACAATCACAAATGTTTGTATGGGAATGTATAATTTTAGGGGCTTTTATTTATTTTTTTTGTTTAAACTTGTTTATTAAACTTATTCATTACTAATTTTACTTTATACAAACTTGGACTTTAACTAGCGACACTCCACTACAATACTGTCCCTCGGGGCAGTTGGCAGGCCTTGGGGCTGCTTTAAGAGGTTCGGATCACTCGTTAATCGCATGGGGGTCCGATCCCTAAGACCATTACATGCTGCAATAAAAGCTGTGATAAAAACTGACACCTGCTGCTTCTGGTGCCAGCTCTGCTTCTGGTGCCAGAAGCTGAATATAATACCAAGTACCTTCCCGTAAGGACATACTATTACGTCCAGGTGAGGAAAGGTGTTAAACAAAGATTCTAAATATGATTTGAGCCCTGGTCATAACTACAACCAGCATTTAAAGCCTTAACCAGAGAGATAAGAAAACCTTCTCATTGACTTGTAGATTTGGTAAGAATCTGGCAATTTATAAAAAAATAAAGATAAGACATGGCGGTTTATTTGCTAATTTCCAAGACAATTAAAAGGAAATCTACCATAAAAAACAAGCATGATAAACCAAGGACACTTACTTAGGAGCGTAACTACAGCAGAAGAAGTCATAGCAGCTGCTATGGGGCCCGCAGTGTCAGGGAGCCCCGCCATCCAACCTGACACACGGAAGAATGGAGTATGTGCACCAATATATACATATTATGCTCACATCTATAATTAATGCTGTGTACTTCCCAAATGTGGTTATCAGACCTGTGTAAGTGTATAAATGTATAAGTGACAGCCAGCATGGGTTTACTAAGGATAGAAGGTGTCAGACTAACCTGATCTGCTTCTATGAAGAAGTGAGCAGATCCCTGGACGGAGGAGCTGCTGTGGATATTGTATTCTTGGACTTTGCAAAGGCATTTGACACTGTCCCTCATAGACACCTGATGGGTTAAATTAGGGCTATTGGTTTGGCAGGAATCATTTGCAATTGGATTGAGAACTGGGTGAAGAATCCAATCCCGAGAGTTGTGGTCAATGATTCCTACTCAGAATGGTCAACAGTTATAAGTGGTGTACCCAGGGTTCTGTGCTTGGCCCACTACTATTTAATATATTTATTAATGATATGGAGGTAGGAATTAATAGCGCCATGTCTATTTTTGCAGATGACACCAAGCTGTGTAGTGTAATACAGTCTATGGAGGATGTTCATTGGCTGCAGGGTGACTTGGACAAACTGAGTGTTTGGTCATCTACTTGGCAAATGAGGTTCAATGTGGATAAATGTAAGGTTATGCACCCGGAGGCTTATAATCCACAGGCAACATATGTCCTTGGGGGAGTAAATCTGAGAGAGTCCCTTGGTGAGAATGACCTGGAGGTACTAGTAGATCATAAATTAAATAACAGCATGAAATAAATCAGCTTCCTCTAAAGCCAGCAAGATCTTGTCATGTATCAAAAGTAGTATGGACTCTTGTGATAGGAATGTAATATTACCACTATACAAGGCATTGGTTCGGCCTCACCTGGAATATGCTGTTCAGTTCTGGGCTCCGGTCCATAAAAAGGATGCCCTGGAGCTAGAGAGGGTGGAACGAAGAGCCACAAAAATGAAAAGTGTTATAGAGGGTCTCTTATGAGGAAAGATTAAAACAACTAGATTTATTAAGTCTGGAAAAGAGACGACTACGAGGGGGCATGATTAATTTATATAAATATACAAATGGTCCATACAAAAAATATAGTGGAAAGTTGTTCCAGATTAAATCAAGAGACGAGGGGGCACGGTCTCCGTCTGAAGAAAACAAGGTTTAATCACCAGAGGTGACAGGGCTTTTTTTTTTTTTACTATGAGAACTGTCAATCTGTGGAATAGCCTGCCTCAGGTGCTGGTCACAGCAGGGACAGCAGAAAGCTTCAAGAAGGGCCTAGATGCCTTTTTACATTTAAATAACATTGATGGTTATGTTATATAGAACTGTTTCCCCTAACCCAGTGGTGGTGAACCTATGGCACGGGTGCCAGAGGTAACACTCAGAGCCCTCTCTATGGACATCCGCGCCTTCAACCCATCTCAGAGTTTGCTAAACAAGACTCAAAGCCTCTTGCAGTCCCAGGCAGCCCAAGACCCTGGAACGAAGCTACATTGATAATACAAACTTCTCTTTCTTTCTACTTTATTGGTGTCCTCAGGTGCCTATACGATTTAAACCTGTGACACAGCAGGGAGTGATAAGTTACTAACCTAAATAGTTGCATTGGCATTTTGCAAAAAAATAAGTTGGTTTTGTTTGTAGTTTGGAACTCAGGGTCTAAAAAGTGTGCCATCACTGCCCTAACCCTTCCCTTCCTTGTCAGAACTTGATGGACATGTGTCTTTTTTCAACTGTATAAACTATGATACTAAGATATATCAGTGCATAAATGAGTGCGCGCATTCGTATAAATGGGTGTATGTGTGTAAGGGTGTATAAACATGCAAGTATACAAATATGTATATTTTATAGGTGTGTGTGTGGGGGGGGGTAATAAGCAGTAGTTTTATTATAATTGGGATATAATAAAACAATGTTTCTGCCTTGCTTTATAAAAAATCAATTTACGTCAACCTGGAAAGGCTGCAATATGAAGCTGAAATGCATTGTTTGTAACTACACCAATAATAATGCAACACATGTTACATTGTTAATAGTTTTGTTTGAGAAATCTTTGCTGGGTTTCTAATTATAATACTTGATGTAAATATCCCTTCTCATCCTTAAAGGGGTTTTCCAAAAGATAATTATAAAAAAATAATTAACATGTACTTACCTCCTCAATCCCTCCTGATGTCCCTGCCATGGTCTCTCCATGCTGTGCTCCGAGGGACACAGAAGCTGCACTCAGACGCACTTCATGCCGGCAGAGTGCCTGGCCAAACCCACCAATTCCCTATACCAGTACTGTATCAAGCTCTTGGATATGGTCATGGGTGAACATGCCTGGCCGACTGGAAGCTGGTCTGAATGCAGCCTCCGTGCCCTTGTAAGCAAACAGGGCCAGGCACTACGAGGGACCGAGTTTTTTTTTCTCTCTCTCTCTCTCTCTCTAAGAGAACTCCTTCAAATTGCTTTGTTTTTTAATCTTTTTGTTTTATTCTATTAAGGAAAATGAAATAATTTTAATAACCATTGAATTGTTTTTTTTCTCCCCCATCAGTGTTTCTTTGAAAGAATTGTGTGATACCGACCCAGTTGCGTTGGCCTTTGAACAGCTGAGATTGACGTATCATGAAAAACTACATGCTGTGTGGCAAACAGTATAGCAACTTTTAAGATTACATTCGACATCAGGAGCCTACATTAGAGAATTGCTCTATCATTGATGAAATAGCATAAAATGCTTCTATAGTTCGCCATAGGAAACTGACCATAACAGAAATGAAATCCATATGGATCCGTCCATGCGTTTACATTTAATCTGTGTTCTGAAAATGGAAATATAGCCGAGGACTCATTTTACGTAGTTCTATTCCACTTTATAAGGCTGCCTGCACACGAACGTGTTCTGATTCCACACAGGCGAAAAAGTTTGTATGCATGTACCCATAGAATGGTAAAGTTCTGTAAATTGAATAAAAATAAGCAATGTAACAAAAATATTTGTAATCTTACAGTCTCAAAGTTAAAACTTTAAGAAAACCTCAAAAGTAGCTGTTGAGTAAAGGGCAGCTTGGTAATTATTTAAAAAAACTGAAGTTTCAATCATTACCGTTTTATTCTCTATTAGTCAAAATCAGAATGTCATTGTGCATTTTTAAATGTTTGTAATAAAAGTGATTATTGTTATTAGATCATAGTGTATTTGTCTTGTATCAAATTCCCTATTTATTTAGTACAGTGCCTTTAGTATCTTTTCAAGGCAGATTTTTTTTCCCCAGGTTCCTCACCCTACATACTTGAACAAATTTTAGATGCAAATCAAAAGTACACTGATCCATACAAGCGCCTAAAAATGCACAAACTCACACCACTAAGGCTGCAATCACACGCTGTATGCCCGCCGTGTGCTGGAGAGGAGGTGGCCCATCCTCCCTCCATAGGAAACAGTGCCGCACACCAGGGAAAAGATAGAACATGCTCTATCTTTTCCTAGTGTGCGCTGCGGAACGGTGCCACACATGTGTGGCACCGTACCACCGTTGCCATCCATGGAGATGTATATGCGGCCGCATTTACGTCCCCGCAGACAGCAGTGTGAATGCACCCTAAAAAGAAGCATATGTTCTTCTGTATATAAGACTGAGATACGCAAGAAAACACAAGTATGCCGACAGCAGACAATTTTGAAAAGAGACAGCAGTAATATTAATAGTATTATTGTCTGCAGTACCTAATCCATTTTAAACCCAGAAGTTTATCTCAAGAATTTTCAGGATATGAAGATTGTCAAACATTATTAGGATGGGACAGCTGCAGATATAGGCCTTTGCAACCAAATGAGACATCTGAGTTGGGCAAGACATCCATCTTGTAGTACTTTTCAAAAAAAAAAAAAAAGTCTTGGTTGTTTCCCAAGAGATCTGAAATAGAGGTCAAAGGCCCCTTAAGACCGTCAGGTGGAAACTGAGCTGGTGGATCATTTTTATACTACTAGATTACTAGGTGTTTGACATTTTGGAAATCCTCAGTGTTTTGGAGGAATAAAAGAAAACAACTTTTGTAGTCCACATTATGAAAGGCCTTTTTGTTTGATTATGAGGTAGAGAGCTTTATGGGGAAAAATTTTGGACCTACCCAGTTCTCCTATAGTTATGGACAGTTATAACAGTCTTGATAAAAAGTTCATTAGGGTCAAAATGGTGGCTCCAAAGAGAAAACCATGTAACAAACAAGTAGGGTGCTCACGGTTTGAACCCTTAAACAACTCATTTACAAAATTGTTATTGTACAGTTCAAAAAGTGCTTAATCCCTTAGTGACGCGGCCTGAAAAAAGATTTAATGACTGGGCATTTTTAGCAATTTTTTGTACATGGCAGTTTAAGGGCCATAACTTGTTTTTTGTGTACTATTTTAAAATTTTTTGCTTCTTTTTGGGACAAATGAGCCTACTTAAAAAAAATTTCCCCCATTTTTAGTTTCACATGGGGTTAAAAGTGGGGTAAAAGGCTTTTTTGTAATGTAACTCATAATGAACATCATTAATGAATTCCCTCTTTGTTTCTGTAGTTTTGGCAAACGTGTGTGTGTGTGTCCTATGAGGTCATAAAAGACTGGGAACTATTTTCACCTTTTTTTTTCTTTAATAAGTTTTCCCGGTTACTGGGGCATCTATAAAATCCCCAATAACAGGTGTAAACTACCCACTGTTATGGCCAATGTTGATCAGAACTGATCAGACTCAGTAGCTCTGGTTAACCCCTGTAGACTCAGCAGCCACATGACCACCGAGCCTATAGAGCTCGCTACTTTAGCTTGATGCTGTGAGGAGTGGAGAATGGAGAAGCAGTAATAAACTGCATCTCCTGTGTCCGATGACGTCTAAAGTCAGCGGGCGGTCTGAAAGGAGTTAAAGCTGGTACATGAACTTTTTGATGTGCTGTTTTCTTAACCCATGTCATGTCCTCCCCATAGAAAGTCCACAATCAAAGAAATGTTTGTGCATGGATAGTAAATGACAGCTATTTCCTAAGGGCCAGTTCACAAATCCATTAGGTTGTTATTGTGAGCCAAAACCAGGTGTGGTTGAGCACACATAACAGGTGCAAGTCTATCCACAATAACCTAAAGAAGTAGTGAACTGTCCCTCAGATAGACCCACAGGTTTCACAGTATTTTAAATGGTCACATGTATACACTGCTATGTATGTTCTAATAAAACTGCCAAGAGAAAGGATATATTGTGCACAAGAGATGTATAAAAACTGGAAATTAGACCTACTGGTAATTTGGTTTAGATTAGTCCTCCATGACGGCCCATCTGGAGGATGCCCCTTGACCTCTATAGACACAGGAAGAAGAAGAAGAAGAAGAAGAAGAAGAGAGGTTAAAAGGCCCCTCCCGCAGCCTCCTGCCAGTGTCCACTGGAGTGGATGCAACAACATTTTAATATGTTAAGTTCACATATCAAAATAGAACATAATTACTAGTATTCTGGATAATATTTGGGAGGGGTTACAGCCTGCAGAACTTTTCAGCCAAATGCTAGATCATCAGATCTTTGTAAGTCTAAACGGTAATGTCTGGCGAAGGTTGAAGAAGATACCCAGCTAGCTGCCCTGCATATCTTGTCTATGGATGCTCCTCACTTTTCAGCCGAAGATACCGCCATGGCCAATGTTGAATGAGCCTCAAGGAATTTTACGCCCCATCCTGTATGGCAATCTGTGGATGCAAGTGCCAATAAGAACCTTTCTTGAGGTTTTCTGTGAATGTCCACCATCGTAGGGATGTTTTTACCTGGTATGGGATCCTGATTTTTGTGTCCAGGTGATACGAGTCAGCTAAAATCCCTGTAGCCAGTTTAAGGACAAGAATAGATTTTAATGGAAGTTCCTTTGATGTGCTTTAATACGAAATTTTAGACAAAATTTTAGACAAAATAAAATGATTCGGGCTACCGAGGTGGCTGTGATATTAGATTTCACACTGGTCATAGCGGCTTCCTACGATTTCTTTAGAATACTATCAGTCTTTCTGTCCATAGGATCTTTAAGTTGTGCTGCATCTTCAAGGGGGAGGTCAGTATTTTTGACCACCTTCAACATCTGGACATCCATTTGTGGAATAATATCCCAATTTTTGGTTTCAGTTTTGTCAAATAATACACTTATGGAACTCCCTATGTACCTATGACCTTTTATTTGGTTCCTTCCATTCATCTAACAATGGGGAATTTTAGGAGGTGGTGGTCCAGGAGTAGGTTCTGACACGGGAGGGATTATCTCAGACCTTAGAGCAGATTTTAAGTCATCGTTAAAAGATGATCCGTCTTCCATTACAATATTATCCAGGCAGTATTTATAAACTGGTCTTTAGTTTTTATCACTCAACTTGTAGTTGCATAAGGTAAGAAAAGGGAGAAGGAACCTCTCCACTCCTGACTGCTGTAGGGACAGGAAGAACACTGGCAGGAGGCTGCAAGAGGGGTCTTTTAACCTCTTTTCTTAACTGTCCCTATAGAGGTCAAGGGACATCCTCCAGGTGGGTCATCATGGGGACGAGGTGCAAATAATATAAACAAGGTATCCTGTTATACAGGCCACAAGTTGTAAAGTGTAAAATGACAGTGGTGAAATTGATGCCTTTTCCAGTTTCCAGAATGTCAATATAAGTTAACACACTAGGAAATATTTATCCTACTTTAACATTAAAGGGCATCTACCACCAGGATGAAGGACTGTATGCAAAAGAGGCTGAGGGGCTCCAGGCACCATACGTGTTCCTGGAGCCCATCAGGGCATTTGCCATTTGCATACAAATCTAGCCATGGTCAAAAGGATGTGACACAGGTGCATGAGCCATAATCAGAGCTGTGGGATAACGGCTCATGCACCTGTGCATCATCACATGACCAGGGACAGATTTATAACCACAGGAAGTAAACAAACTATTTCTATAGAATGACAGCAGAGATGTAGAACACTGTGCGGAATTTATACAGAAATACTAGAAAATTCATACGGTTTGTGTAAGTTATACAATCATTTTCTAAATGTGGACAGCACCTTTAAGCATGATCCAAACATAATCCAGGATGTTGCACACATCTGTGTCTGGGCTGAATTTGTATCTATACAAGGAAGACCCAGCAGCTTATCCCTCTGACCAATACGTTTATTATGAATTATAATTGCACCACCAGAGAGCATGACAAGACACCTTAGATTTTCTTTAACATGGGCTGGAGATACAAAATGGCCACAGAATGGGAGTGGCACTAGAGTATAGATTGGTGCAATGTCACCTATTGTGGCATCAGCTGTAAAAGGTTAGATGGATGGATGTGTTGGGAAAAAAACTAAACTAATAAGCATTTTCAGAACCGAAAGCCTTTCACCAAAGTATAAATATCCTATGTCCACATATAGGAGGGTACTGCTACACAGCCTTGTTACACTGGGGTCAAATACAACAAGCAATTTCTGTACAGGGTTTGTATGTTCTCCAAGTGCTTGTCTAGGCGTCTTCTCACAAACCAAAACACACTTATAGGTTAATTTGTATTTAGATTGTGAAGCGAAGGGTAAAGGGACTTCTGTACTTGATGGTTTTCTAAATTCATGCAATAGATACAGCCACTTTAGAAGTGGATATAGTTCTACCAGTCACACCTCAGGTTATAACCAGACCACCCCCATATAGGGGATAAATCCCAACATCACACCAACAACATACCAATTGTATCCTATCAGTCATTCTAGACACATCCCAGCTTCCAAAGCAGACACATTTGATTCATTACTGAAACAAAGTGAAACTACAAAATGTTTAATATTTAATATATGGTATTTGTTGTTTCCGTTACAAATATGATTATATACATAGATAACATGTACAAAAATGTTTAAAAAAAAAAAAAAAAAAAGCATAATGTAATTGTTAGCAATGCTGTTCCAGACAACCATGGAGAAAAACCCTCCGAAATATCAGGATCTTACATGGCCAGCTGTATAAGATGTGCAGACCAGTTGTCTAGCCATGTTGGCTCTTTTTGCTCGCCCATTGCTATTCCAACCAATTAGTTATCCGTAGTGCTTGTGCACTTTGAGTAACATATTCCAAAATCTGGACAGGTGTCAATCAGGCAATAATCAATGCCACTATTTTAAACCGCCTTTCTTTTGAATCCACACACCCAGTTGATCTACAGAATGAGAGGCTTCCTTTAAAAGGACATCTACCACCAGGATGAAGGACTATAAACCAATCACACTTACATGCTGACATGTGCCCCCTCTGGCAGCATCTTCTGTTATTTTAGCTCCTTGTTGACTCGTTTTTACAAAAAGGATTTAAAAATTATGCAAAATGAGGCAGAGGGGCTCTAGACTCCATATCTGTTAACTTGAGTCTGGAAACCGCAGTTTCATCTGAATAATTGGTAGAGCTTTTTTTGTAAAAACAAGGCCATAAGGAGCTAAAATAAGAGCAGATCCTGCCAGAGGGGACACACACCAGCAAGAAAGTGTGATTGGTTTAAAATTCTTGATCCTGGTGGTAAATTTCCTTTAAGAACACATCCCGAAATGAATATGGAAAGGTTTATTAGATTTGCTTAACCCTTTTCCTACAAAGAATATATAACTCCTATACAATCAGGAATCACTAAAGCAGTAAAGGGCTATGAAATGGCCTCTGTTCTTAGCTTTATTTATGTAGAGATTTATGGTACATGAACATTGTGCAGCTGGACTGAATATTACAACATTTTTTGGTGTGCATTGTTCTATATGTGACTCTCGGCAAAAAATTCACTCTGCTGCAGGATATCAGTATTTCATTTATCAGTTCTGTCCCCATTAAATATTTATTTAGGACGTTACCAAACAATCATCTGACCAACAAATGCTAGACTAAAGCAAAACATTATAGAAGGATCAAGAAGAAATAAAGTGGAACCATTCTGCCTCCCTCAAATGTTGCACCCCATCTCAGAGGCACGCCCAGCAATCAACGATTTTTCACCAAGAGGCACACTACCTAAATGTGGGCTTTGAGAGCCTTTTATAGCGCAACTACAGGGGAAGCCAGTAGAAAATAAACTTGCACAAGGTATATACTTCCTTGGATTAGGTTGTGGTTACTGGCATTTACCGCAGAACATATAATGCTGCTAACGTAATCTAAAAGCATAATGTATACACAAAGCAAAGTCTAATAATTTGTAATGATGCTGGTAAAGAGGCTTAATTACAGCAATGAACACGACCCTTCTAAAGCCAGGTTAGGGAAGGTCATCCTCTTGGCCAAAACCATATTTGCACTTTATACAAGTAAATGACTTCCTGATGTACAAACTCCATTTAAAGCAGTAGGTGCAGTTAACACGATTGTGTGGGAAAAACCCCCCCCCAAAAAACCCAAATAGGTTATCAATGTATATATTTGGTGGTGGTCTCACTCCTCTGGAACCCACCAAATAGATGGAAAGATCATTCCAACAATGCTCTCATCCATGCAGTCTAAGTCTAAGCATGGAGCATTTATACCAGACACAGCCACACGCTTCAACCTTTTTAAGAATACAATGAAGGGGATGGTCCACACTGGACAGTGGTCAATGGAGACAGTAAAGTAGTGCTGAAAAGTAAGAGACTCGCCCATTAACAGTGGAAGTCAGGATAATGTTGGACAGAGAAAACTGGTGACCAGCATTCCTTCCATACTTTTAGGCTATTGAAGTTTGCAGAGTAAAGACCCCCAACTAAATGTGTCCAGGATGCATAACATGGGCATCAAATTGCTTAGATCCTGTATTGATCCTGCTGTGAAAGAAGATTTGTAGAGGAGTGCCTCCAGCTGTGCTTAGCTTGTTCCTAAGCTGGCCATGTCCATTGACGTACAGGACAACATGGTTTCTAGTGATCTTATTAGTATAACCTACACAAAACTGGAAGTACCGCTTAATACATCCTAGCACATCCAGAACCCCTAAAGTTGGTTCTTTTGGAAAGATGATGATTCACCCCCATCTGTATTACGACTGCTGCTCCCTTCACGGGACTCCTCCACATCCGCTTCTATATTACTTGTTGCATCTTCAAATTCTTCTGAGGAGGAGGCAGAACTGACCAACATGTCCTCTAGAAACAAAAAACACATTATCAGAAGGAGATAAAATAATGGAGATAAAAATGACAAGACAGATCTGACCAAGCAATTCTTCAGCAACAATAATTGGTTCCATCAGTAACAAGTTGGTTTAAATGTGCATTCAGACGGCTGTTTGGGGGGGGGGGGAATATACATCCCTATGGATGGCAATGGCAGCGATACGGTGCCGTTCCGCGCCATACACAGGTAAAAGATGTGCATGCTATATCTTTCCCGTATGTGTGGCAGTGACCTCACTTTTCTTCTTGAAGGGGGGGGGAGTTTATCACCTCCTACTCTTCTCCAGTGCACAGCGGTATGCCCGCCAAGCGGCAGACGGGCAGCCATACGGCTGTGTGAATGTACCCCCAAAAAGTTTTACACTTGTAAATAAATGCATCCCTCTGGACTAGAGGACCTCTACTTATGTACATGGATCAATGTCTCCATTTGTCCTGGGATTCCTGTATCCAGTGGGAGGCCTCCAGTTACCTCTATCAAGTGGTGTAAACACTGGACTTGAGGACCACACCATGAGAGCCAAAGGAAGGTAGATCCAACCCCCCCCCCTCTGCATAAAGCAGGAGAACCCCTTTAAATAGTAATATGATCTAAATTTGAAGTTTGGCAATTGCAAGTTGTTCATATATTAATAAATGGTTATTTTAATCAAGATTTAAACATTTCTCTCATAGTGTGTAAGCAAAGTTTGTTAAATTGATAAAGTCACCACAATTCTCAAATTTATTTGGTCATTTGGGTAGAGAGGAGGTTGATCAGGCAGCCAAGAGCCATACCTTCTGTATTACCAAATACATTAGCCGATCTGTCAGTCACAGCAGATAGACTCAAAACGGATCCAAACTTGAGCAAGCATGCCGCAGACTTCAGCTTTTTACAAGGTTTCTCATTTCTACCAGACTTCTTTATTGTGGAAATTGCAGATTTCTCAAAACAATTTGGAAGCAAAGATTTATTGCTTATAACATTGCACAGTTTTGCAGTTTTTCCCATGGTAATGTCAGAAGGTGATCTAGTGGTCAGAGATCTTGAAGTTGACATCTTGAAGTTGAAATTGTTGACGTTGTTGAAAACAAATGGTCTTGGTCTTTCTGGAGACGAAACACCTTCTCTTGGTTGTACAACAGAAGGCTCATAATATTTCAGACGCAGTTCCTACCAAAGAAATACAAGATCATTATGTGTTGCATATCCTCCTGCTGTATGTACATTCCTCAACTAAACAAATATAACCATTTTAAAAAGTACAAATGAGGTTTTTTTGGGAACTTTTCTAAAACAATTTTGGGTGTAGTGATAAATTTGCACATTTGTTTTGTGTCAAAGACACAGTGGTCTCATTCTGGGGTAAGAATGTGACACTCACTGTCGTAATCAAAAGTGGGTACATGCAGGTAGCCATAGCAGTTATACTCCAGGAAAAAACAGTTTCCCTTTCTGCACTGCTTACCCAACTTACCCCAATGTTCATTTAAGAAGTGTAGCGTGTGGGAGACATTGACTTGCCTTTTGTTCAGCCTCTTGTCTGCTCTTCATAGACCCCATTGTGACTTAAATTTCCCCCATAGAGAAAAATTGTGCGCCAACATATGATAATGTCCATGCCCCCCTGTGACCTAGCAGACACAATCTTGATGCAAAAAGGATGTGCGGCTGCCGCCAAAGCTTCAAAAGGTGCGCAGCCGGCTGCTGTGCCACTCTACTCACCCACAGTGTGGCGTAATTGCATTATAGTCTCAAATTTTTGCACTGCGCAAGAACTTGCGATTATTCCACGGCTTCTAGAAGCAGTGATAAAGTGCCCTTTATGATCTATACCACCAATGCATCAGGAGTGTATCACATGACAAGCTAGAGACTGGACCAAAAAGTTTTACCGACAGCCATATCTCAATACTGTCCTCAATTCAAACAAATTTCTAAGATCATCCAAAAACATATTCCCTTACTGAGAACAGACCCTACTCTGGATAAGATCTTATCACAGGGACACAATTGTGTCCCGAAAAGGTAAAACATTAGGCAACATGTTGTCACCCTACTTATTTGAGTACAGAACAATGTAAATTTGTTGAAAACAAAAAGAAATTCTTCACCAACAGTGAGGGAAACTGTGAATTTCAAAATAAGAGGTTTCATGAATTGTAACTCACATAATGTAATATATATCATTAAATGCTCCTCCTGCAACCTCATGTATGTTGGCCAAACCACGAGGAAATTCAAAATCCCTTTTTACAAACATCTGTATAATATTTCACATCCTGAGGGACGCAGCTTATTGAACGTCCACGGGGCCAACACTGACAGCTTAAGTAACTAGGTCATTGAAAAATATGCAAACCCTTAAGAGGAGGCAATATAAGTGATATTTTGAGCAATTGTGAAGCCTTCTGGATTTTCAACCTAAATACACGCTCCCCGTTTGGCTTAAACATGAAGGAAATTATGTACCATTACTGCAGAAATCGCTAATAACTTTTTTCAGGGGTATTCTTACTGCCAATCTTTATGTTTATATTTAAGCATAACGCTATCGATGATATGATTGTTATCATCAATTCTTTCAGATAGCATTTCTGTTATATATAACAGACACTACTGTAGGTTTTTAATTGTAATGCATCTTGTTTTAGCTCGTTTTTGGACCGGCACCACCCCGCAACGAGATCGTTCTCCGTCGAGGGCCAAGCTACATCCCGACATTAATTCCGGAGCGACACCGTTGCGGGACTGTGCTTCTCCTAAACGCTGAATGCAACATGCAATGCCATTATTAATTATATTTGTATATGGCAGAACAATTAATACACAGTGTGAACTATACCAGAAGTGATGCTAACAGAGTGGGAGTTTTAAGATGTGCATTGTCAGAATGTCAGTATATGTTTGTCATGATTAAGAGCGGGGGGGCTCCGCTCGAAACGCGTAGACGCTACCTATGTCCGTCTAGGAACTACCAATGGTGAAATATTGAATATAGAAATGTGAAGTTGGAAATGTTTGGCTGGACCGTAACCTCTTTTATTGGGAGATGTGTAAATGAACCCTAATGTATAAGGTTTTTGAAAAGTTAAAATTACTATAAAACCTACTGAACAATAGAGTGCCTCAGTGGCATGTTACCTCATGGCTCAAGTGCTGATACACAGGCATCTTTGTTATGCACACAAAGCGAATAGACATTTTTTGCATTTGACCTTGGAGATAAAGCAGTTCTTGGTCCTGAACAGGCTGGAAAGACAAATAGACAGGACTGTACTGCAGATGGTAATCTTCACATTAAATGGTTAGAACAGGCCTGTTCTACTTCCCATTATAACCAATAAGAACACCAAATTACCGTATTTTTTGGACTATAAGGCGCACCACCAATAAATGCCTGCTAAGACATCTAGGTTCATATACAAGGCGCACCGGATTATAAGGCGCAGACCTTTGCACAGTTCAACGCAGCTGCAGTTCCCAGGAAACTTGTCTCCAGCGTGTCACAGAGCTCCGATCTCAGAGGTATGGGCTGCTGGGGGTTAATGTAGCAAGGGTGATGCAGCAGGGGTTAAGCTGCCTCCCTCTGCCCCTTCTCTTTCCCTCAGGCAGATGTTATTCCTGTGGGGTTCCCCGTGGCTCCTTCTCTTTCCTCTGTTACAGGGCTGGCAGGTATGGGGGATTGCTTACGGCTGCTGAGGATTGCCTCGTGGTCGGCACTATGGCAGCTCCGGTCTCTCTGTGCTAGGGGAGGGCAGGATGGGCACAATGTTGGTTGTGATGCCAGGGCACTGCAGGAGCCAGGGACCCTGTGTACAGTATGGGCAGTAGCAGGATATTGCTGGGGGTGGAGCTCTTAAACACTGTTAAATGTACAGTACATCTTGTCTGTAGTATAGTTCACATATAAAGGAGCACCGGACTATAGTCCGAAAAATACGGTAACTAGACTTTTCTCATCTGAGATCAGATCAGGCAGGAGACCAAGCCTGCGCAAACCCTATGAGGAGAGCAAGTTGGCTGCCACTTACGCAGTACTTCTCATTAGTTGGTATTCCACGATTCCATGTTCTGGATATAGATTTAAAGAAGAAGCTTCCAACTGGTTTACTCACATCTATAAGATAAAAGAAAATCTTTAATTGTTCCAGCTTCAACTACAAGTGCGTATAGGTAGGTTATAGATTTAGAAAATTCTACTTATTTGTAAGATAACAGAGGGTTTCCGCCCCAAGAATTCTTAGCAATTCCATTTCAACAACAGCTTGTGAGGTGTCACTATAAGTGCCCTCGCTCTTATGGACTTCTATGGTCTGCCAATATATAGCTGCTGCTGCTTCTGACTTTTGAATCAGTTTTACAAATGAAAGATTCCTTGAAGCCCCCCCCCCTTCCCAAGAGAAAGAGGTAATAAGCCGAGAAGAGAGAAGTCATTAACTCAGGAAATATTTATTAAACTGGAAAACTCTTAACATTGTGCAAAACCTTTTACAAACATCAAAAGTAGAAGCTAGGGAGAGAGCTGCTGCTGGTCAGGGAAAGCGTTAGGGTGTTCTCTTAGAATAGTGTTAGGCAGGAGTGATTCTACAAGAACCCAACAGCCCTTCTTAGGGCTACAATAACGTATTATTTTCCTTTTTTTTGGTTTGCTTGTGGCTGGGCTTGCTGCTATTAGTAGTGCAGCTAGTACCATATTGTGAGTAATTTGTGAGACTTGTGTTTAGCTCTTAGTGACACACATATCCACCTCAAACACTGAAGTGGGGCAATTTATTAGGGGTTTGATTTGAATTACGCCGAGACTGCTGATTTATTTTTTTTACGTTTATTTCTTTTTAGAACTCACAGTAATCTGCCAAAGCAGTGTGCTTTGAGTGTGGGCTAGAAAATAGCCATAGGAGAACCCCAATGGCTTATTTAGGCCTACAATAGCGTTATATTTTCCTTTTTTTTTGGTTTGCTTGTGGCTGGGCTTGCTGGCATTAGTAGTGCAGCTAGTACCATATTGTGAGGAATTTGCAGGGAGACTTGCGACCGTTGTGTTTAGCTCTTAGTGACACACATATCCACCTCAAACACCGAAGTGGGACAATTTATTAGGGGTTTGATTTGAATTACGCCGAGTCTGTTGATTTATTTTTTTTTTACGTTTATTTCTCTTATAACTCAAAGTCATCTGGCACAGCACAAAATCCAGTTGTGTGCTGTCAGTGTAGGTTAGAAACTAGCCATAGCAATAGGATAGCATTGTTTTGTTTTAAAAAAAAAAAACACAAAAAACACAAAAATAAAATTTGAAGTTTACACTTTAATTTTGAAAATGTTTAACCCGAGGGCTAGGGGTAGAGGACGAGGGCGTGGATGTGGGCGTCCAACTACTGCAGGGGTCAGAGGCCGTGGTCCTGGGCGGGGTGAGACACCACCTGCTGATGAGGGAGCAGGGGAACGCCGCAGAGCTACACTCCCTAGGTTCATCATGTCTCAAGTTACTGGGACTCGTGGTAGAGCACTGTTGAGGCCAGAACAGTGTGAAGAGGTGATGTCGTGGATTGCAGACAATGCTTCTAGCCATTTGTCCACCAGTCAGTCTTCCACGCAGTCCACCCATGTCACCGAAATCAGCACTCCTCCAGCTTCTCCACCTCAGCCTCCTTCCCCCCAGTCTGCCCCCTCCCAGCAAAATTTGGCATTTGAACCGGCATACTCTGAGGAACTGTTTTCTGGACCCTTCCCGCAGTCACAAACCACGGATGCTGCTGAGCAATTTTCCGATGCCCAGGTTTTCCACCGGTCGCAGTCTGTGGGTGATGATGACATTATTGACGTAGTGGAAGAAGTGTGTAAAGAGGTGTCGGACGATGAGGAGACACGGTTGTCAGACAGTGGTGAAGTTGTTGTCAGGGCAGGAAGTCCGAGGGGGGAGCAGACTGAGGGATCGGAGGATGATGAGGTGACAGACCCAAGCTGGGTTGATAGGCAGGGTGAACACAGTGCTTCTGAGACGGAGGCGAGTCCTATAGCAGAACAGGTTGGAAGAGGCAGTGGTGGGGCCAGACCCAGGTTTTCCACCAGTCGCAGTCTGTGGGTGATGATGACATTATTCACGTAGTGGAAGAAGCGTGTAAAGAGGTGTCGGACGATGAGGAGACACGGTTGTCAGACAGTGGTGAAGTTGTTGTCAGGGCAGGAAGTCCGAGGGGGGAGCAGACTGAGGGATCGGAGGATGATGAGGTGACAGACCCAAGCTGGGTTGATAGGCCGGGTGAACACAGTGCTTCTGAGACTGAGGCGAGTCCTATAGCAGAACAGGTTGGAAGAGGCAGAGGTGGGGCCAGACGGAGAGGCAGTGTTGAAAAACTCTCTGGTCAGCATGAAGTCGGAAGCTTTGCGCTCGTCACAAGAGACGGGGGAAGAAGATTCGCTTGTTGATAGCCAAAGCACCCTTAGGTCTGTTTCTCAGCGCCTATCGGAGGAGGTGGAGGATGATGAGGAGGAAGAGGAGGAGAATGTTCGCGAGACAGAAGAGGGGACCATTCTTTAGTCCTTCACTGTTCAGCGTGTATGGGCAGAAGAAGAGGAGTTGGAGGAGGAGGAAATGGGCAGTCAGGCCAGTGAGGGGAGTGAATTCTTGAGCGTTGGGACTCTGGCGCATATGGCAGATTTCATGCTAGGCTGCCTATCCCGTGACCTTCGCGTTCAAAGAATTTATTTCAGCACCGATTACTGGGTATTCCCTCTCCTGGACCCATGGTACAAGCAACATCTTTCCACTCTCATCCCTGGAGAGGAAAGGAGTGTGAGAATGCATGAATACCAGCAGGCCCTGGTGCACAAGCTGAAACAGTATTTCCCTTCTGACAGCACTAGCGGCAGTGGGCGTACTTCTGCGGGACAAGTAGCGAGGGAGAGTAGGTGAGCAGGCAGCTTGGCCAGCAGTGGCAGGGGTACGCTTTACAAGGCCTTTGCCAGTTTTATGTCACCCCAGCAAGACACTGTCACCTGTCCCCAGTCTCGGCAGAGTAGGGCTGATCTTTACAGAAAGATAGTGAGGGAGTACGTAGCTGACCATACCACGTCCTAAATGATCACACAGATCCCTACAACTACTAAGTTTCAAAGCTGGACATGTGGTACGAACTGGCGCTGTATGCCTTGGAGGTTCTTGCCTGCCCTGCCGCTAGTGTGTTGTCCAAGCGGGTTTTCAGTGCAGCTGGTGGCATCATCACCGATAAGCGCACACGCCTGTTGACTGACAGCGCTGACAGGCTGACGCTTATCAAGATGAATAAAGCCTGGATTTCTCAGGATTTTCATTCTCCACCAAGTGAAAGAATCTCAACCTGAATAATGTATGCACTCCTCCTCCTCATTTTCCTCCTTCTCCTCCTCTTTGTACAGTAAAGCAGAGGAAACTGGCTATTTTTTGCCAGGGCCAACTGGCTCTAGTTATAGTACTGGGCTTGTTATTCGAGACGAGCACTCGAGCATCGGGAAAAGTTCGTCTCAAATAACGAGTACCCGAGCATTTTAGTGCTCGCTCATCTCTAGTATGCACCAATAAAACAGCATTGAAATACTGGTGAGTGCCGATTCCAGTGTTTTTCTAAATGCATCTTTGGGACCTAATTACATTAAGGGAACCAGAGCACCACTCTGCCTTTGATGTCAGATTTGATGTTTGAATTTGGATTACTTGATGCAAATATGATGATTATAGAGTAGTGCCACCCAACCTAATATCCCTCAGTGTCTCGTTATTTAGAATTTACTAATTTTATCATTAATACATTAATTTAACCCTAAAATATACACTTATGCTGAATAAAAGTAGAAAATGCCTCCACGAATATTCTGTGCAGTATGAGGACACCCCATATGTGGATTTAACCTGCTTCCTGGGCACATGGCGGAGCATGGAAAAGAAAAAGTATTATTAAACTTTTGTAGGTTAGATGTTTGCAGAGCTCCTGAGACATGCTTGCAGAGCCCCTGAGGCAACGTTCACATGTGGCGTTGTGGTTGCATTCCAAAGACTCCACCTGCGATCACATGTTGAAGTAATATTGCATTTCCATGGTATTAAGTTAACGCGTTGGAAACGCAATGTTACCCCAACATGTGATCACGGGTGAACCCTTTGCATTTAGTTTCAACACTCCCACGTGTGGATGGGGCCGCATTTACCACAAACCTCTTCCTTATGCCAGAGGAAGACTCCATTTTGTAAACTATATCATGTGGTATGGGGGGCATTTTATTAACTTGCCTCTGATTTGGATTTTATTGTTTATAGCTACTCACTTTCAAAAGTTAATTACTTTTTTTAATTTGTCCTTGTATATAGCTGTATAAGGGTATGTGTTCTGTGTAACAAATAGTGCTTCCTAGCTACAGTATTTTATATCCCATGCCATGTACTGGGAAGTGGAAAGAAATGCAAAATGGAGTAAAATTGACAAGAAACCACATTTGCGCCATTTGTGGGCTTTGTTTTAACCCCTTAAGGACTTGGCCGCTTTTAGTTTTTTCACTTTCATTTTCCACTCACCAGCTTCAAAAATCTATAACTTTTTTATTTTTCCACATAAAGAGCTGTGTGGTGGCTTATTTTCTGTGTAACAAATTGCACTTCGTAGTGACAGCATTGAATATTCCCTGCCGTGTACTGGGAAGCGGGAAAAAAATTCCAAATGCAGTGAAAATGGTGAAAAAACACATGTACAACGTTTTCTTGTGGGCTTTGTTTTTACAGCTTTCGCTGTGCGCACCAAATGACATGTCTACTTTATTCTTTGGGTCGCTACGATTACGTGGATAACAAATTTGTATAAGTTTTATAATGGTTTCATACATTTAAAAAAATTAAAACCTCCTGTACAAAAATTTTTTGGGGGGATTTTGCCATCTTCTGGCGCCAATAACATTTTCATACTTTGGTGTACGAAGCTGTGGGTGGTGTCATTTTTTGCGACTTTTGATGGCGTTTTCATTGCTTAAAGTTTTAGGACTGTGCGACCTTTTGATCACTTTTTATTAATTTTTT
>WNYA01000343.1:134926-184577 GCA_019512145.1 Engystomops pustulosus | reverse complement strand
TTATACAGCCCCCCTTACTCCCCCCCCCTCCCCTATATGACTTCCCCATCGGGTGTATTAGCTCCCCTACCCCCCCTCCCTATGATTAACTTCCTCCCCCCTCCCCTATTTAATAAACCCCCCCCCACTTTGTAGTACTCCCCACTCCCCCCTCCCCTATTTACTGTCCCCCTCCCTATATACTACCCCTCCCCTATATTACTACTTCCGCCTCCTTGATTGTATCAACTACCCCCCCACCCCCTCCCGCACTATTACTATTACTTCCCCCTCCTGTGTATACTCCCCCTCCCCTATATTATTTCCCCCTGTGTATAATTAAAACCCCTCCCCCTCCCTATATTACTATTACTTCCCCCTCCCTGTGTCTTACTCCCCCCTTTTCCCCCCTGATAGTACTTCCTCCTGTGTATTACTCTACTACTACTCCGCCCCCCTCCCCTATATTACTCCCCCCTCCCCTATATACTTCCCCCTCCCTATATAACTCTAAACTATAACTACCCCTCCCCCTATATTACTTCACGCTTCCCCTCCTGTGTATTACTCCAACCCCCAGCCAAACCCCCCCCCCTCCCCTACTATTCCTACTGTTTGATTAAAAAATAATTGTATTAATAATAAAAAATAACAGTAATATTAACATCTACTTTACACCTCCTGTGTATGAACTGAACCCTACTACCAACTAACCACCCCTCCCCTATATTACTTTGTCCCCCTCTTCGCCTCTTGTTCCTCCCCCTCCGCCCTATATTACTTCCCCTCCTGTGTATTATCCCCCTCCCCTAATCTTACTTCCCCCCTCCCCTATGAGGGTACGACCTGTCTATCTACCCCTCCTCTACCCCTCCGCAGTCTAACCCGCCTCCCTCCCTGTGTATGACTCCCTTGTCCCTCCTCTATAGTCCTCCTATGAAAAAAGAAAAGCAGTAAAGGAATGGGAGAAAGAAGGGGAAGGAGGACCACAAGAACGTAGAAATACACAAAAAATAAACTAGATTAAAATGAGAAAATAATGTGTAGGAAACCCACCTGAGCCATAGATGACTGGCCAACTACTGTTTATTACTTACTACTGGCCCGTCACCCTTTCTGACGTCTTACGCCTTCCTCTTACTCCCCCCGCCCCTATAGATTACGTACTCTTCCTTAAAACGTCTACTTCCCGTCCCCCTCCCCTAATCGTACTAGTCCCCTCGCTCTCCTTGTAATTACTTCCCCCCTCCCCTATATTACCTTTTTACTTCGCCCCTCCCCTATATTCTACTCTTCCCTTCCTTCTTATTGACCTCCTTGTTCTCCCCCTTCCCTGTGTATTCCTCTTACTCCTTTCCCCCCCCCCCTTCCCCCTATATTACTCTCTCCCCCTTCTCTGTGTATTATCTCTGCCCTCCCCCCCTTCGCCCATATATTATTTCCCCTATTTCCCACTTCCTCGTCCATCCCCCTAAATTTAAAAGAACTACTATGCTATCTCTGCAACTTAACACCCCGTCCGGTTGTAAGGACGGTAATTATTACTTTACTCCCCCCTCCCCTATATTACTTCCTTCTTCCTCCCTTTCCGTTGTTCTAGTCAACAATCACAACTACATATAAACGAACTACCTACCCAGACCATATATCTTTACGTTCCCTCACTGTGTTTACTACCACCCCTAACTTTAACTACCTTACTACCCAACACCACCCCCCCCCCTCCCCCTATATTACTCCTTTTCCCGCCTCCTGTGTAGTACTTACTTTCTCCCCCCGCCCCATATGACTACTTCCCTCCTCCTCTGTATTACTACCCCGCCTACTACACCCCCTCTCCCTATGTACTACTTGTACCTTATTACTTCCCCCCCGCTGTATTACTACTTCCCCCTCCCCCTATATTACTCTCTGACTTTCCCCCTCTGTGTATTACTTAGTTACTCCCCCGCCGTCTCTATATTCCTCCCCCCTCCCTAGATTTATCACTTTACTTACTCTACTCATACCTTTACTCCCCCCTCCCCTAGATAAATATGACAATGACTAAAAGATGGAAAAAATAAAAAACTGTAATAACATCCTAATGATGGAAATATCCTCTGAAGTACTTACCCTCCTGTGTATGTACTGAACCTAACGCTACCCCTAAACAGAGATCTACTGTTACGGTTCCCCCCCCCTCCTGTTGTACGGGCTCCCTACCCACCAATACATACATACTTGTCTGTACTTAACTAAGTTACTTACTTAACTCCAGCCCTCCCCCTATTTACTCACGTCCCCTCCTGTGTATTACTAACCCCCCTCACCTTAGTTACTTCCCCCTCCCCTATATTACTACTACCACTACCCACCATCCTGTGTAATTACTCCTTCCCCCCTCCCCCTATATTACTTCTACTAACTACCACCCCCTCCCCTATATTAGCTTCTCCACTCCTGTGTTTACTTCCCCCCTCCGGTGTAGGACTCTTCCCCCCCCCCTCCCCTATATTACTTTACGTCCCCCTCATGTGTATTCGGTACTATCCCACTTCTGTGCTTACTCTTCCCCCTAACCCCTATATTACTTCCCCCTCCTGTGTATTACTCTCTTTTTTCTCCTGTTCACTTTACTCCTCGTCTCCTCCCCACGATAGTAAGTGAAAAAAGGAAAAGATAGAAACTGTGAGTAAACATCTAATCACTCGGACTAACATATACCCCCATCCCTGTGTATTAACATACTTACCCCCTCCGCCTATTTACTACTGACCCACCCCCTCCCCTATATTTACTTCTTTCTCCCTCCTGTGTATTACTTCCGCCCTTCCTGTTTATACTTAAAAAAAAACTAAAACAGAGTAGGACGTGTGGATTGCGAAAAGAAGGGTGGAGGAACATAATGAAGAAAGAAAAGAAGAAATAAAGGAAAAAGGTAATGGATATCCCAGGAGGAAAAAGCACAAATGAAAGGAAAAGAAAAACAAAGACAGAAACTAAAACTAAAAGAAGGTGTAAGTGAAATAAGAAGAAACTAGGTAACTTTTCCGACTACACTTTTTCCCCCTCCCCTATTACCCTACCCCCATCCCCTATATTACTTTCCCCCTCCTGTGATACTATACACAGGAGGGGGAAGTAATACACAGGAGGGAGAAGTAATATAGGGGAGGGGGAAGTAATATAGGGGAGGGGGGAGTAATACACAGGAGGGGGAAGTAATATAGGGGAGGGAGAACTAAGGGTTTATTCACATGACAGTAATGGGGGCTGTGTTCAGGTTGCACAATTTGCAGCCACATCACGGCCCCCATTAAGGTCTCTGGCACCAGGTCACGGAGTGTCACCCATGACTGAGCCGGGCAGCCGCACCGCATAGTACAGGATACTGAGCTCCGTTTCCGGCAGACTGCAGCGCAATGACCCTTTCAGTGCAGGATTTTGTGGTGCGTTGTGTATAGTACAGTACAATGTGGACACTTCTTACATACATGTACGAGCAGTTTGCATCTTCTTATTACTGCAAAGTCAGACACAAAGCTGGTAACGCTGTAATAAATCTGGGCCAGTAAGTGAATCCTAATATGAAGATACTGAGGGGTAACCTCCCCGGAGCTCAGCCCAGAAGGATGATGGGAATAGTAATCAGCAGGAGCGACTCCGAAGACTAAATTCTTACACATTACTATTGCACATGTCACATGAACCTAGAAATAGTGTGGGTGTAGGTGCGGGGGAGGCGCAGGGACGTGCTGTATGTGGTGATGTGCGCTGCAGAATTACTAATACATTCACAGTGACATCACAGGAGACCTGCAGGGATATTACTAGAAGAAAACTATGGCTGCAGCACAGAGGTCAGAGGTCAGAGATGTGCCCTGGTCTGCCCTGGGGTACAGGGCACATAAGTCTCAGCAATGGCCGTGTAGGAAGCCCATCCTATCTGCCATCATTACAATGATCTATTCCCCAGACTTACAATGTGTTGTTACAATGGGGCTCATCTACTAAGGGCTCCGCGGCCGCACTTTCGTCGGGTTGCCCGATTTTTTTCCGCTTTGCACCGAATTCCGCCAGGATTTTGGCGCACGCCCCGGCTTTCACGTGACGTGGCTGGGGGACGTGGCTGCCGGAAAACCAGACGGATTTGGAAAAACCGCGGAATTTAAAGAACGACTTGTGTCGCAAAATCAATCACTCAAATGCACTGGGAATGGGTCGGTGAACTCCGACGGACCTCAGCGCAGCAGCGACGCCTGGTGGACATCGGGCGCGCGACCTTTGTGAATCGCCGGAAGACCCGAATCCTCGTCGAACAACTCGTCGCGGCATTCGGACAGGACTGGATAAGTAAATGTGCCCCAATGTATCTGGATCAATGACTGATCTGCCCAGCAGGGGGAGCCGTGTGAAGATTCAGAATAGTCGCCCTCTTTACCATTTTGCAGTTTGAGGGTCCGATTTGCAGCAGAATGGGTCTTTACATTTGATTTAGTTGCAGATTTAACATGTGTTTCACCCTTTCCCGTTGCAAATATTAAATTCTCGATGTGGAAATCTGTAACATAAATTACCACACATTAAGATATCATCTACTTTAAAGGGGACGTCGGACCCGGTCATGCTGCTGCGCACCCTTAAGATCCCTGGTGAGAAGGCTCAGTGTCTGTCAGTATTATGCGGAGATATGATGGAACAGAGATGAGGAGCGGGTTTTCTTATTACTATGGGGAGAAATGATGGAACAGTTATGGGGGTCTGTGCCCGTTACTATTATGGGCTCATATGATTGAACAGCGAAGAGGGTCAATGTCTGTTACTGCTATAGGGAGAAATGATGGAACAATTATAGGGTCTATGGGGGATATTTATCATACGCCGGCGCTCGTGCGCTTCCGCCTTTTTTATTTCCGCAGCTTTTATTGTATGGCGGAAATTAAACGTAGTCTCCGGCGGCAGCGAGTGCCCCGGCGCGACATAAAATTCTTGGCACCATCCAGCAATAGCATCGTGTCTGCAGTGAAATCCAGCACGGATCTTAGCGGGGTGAAGCAGCCTTGTTGCACAAATGAATAAGAGGTGGTGTACAGCGGCACTCACCAACATGTGCGAAGATTTCTTTATTGAGGTACGTACAATAGCAGAGCGGGGCCTGGCAACGGACCGTTTCGCGCAAGTCTAGCGCATCATCAAGCCAATGACGTCATCTCTCGGCGCCGCGCACAATGGGGGTCATTTACAAAGGGCCCGATTCGCGTTTTCCCGATGTGTTAACCGAATATTTCCGATTTGCGCCGATTTTCGCTGTATTGCCCCGGGATTTTGGCGCACGCGATCGGATTGTGTCGCATGGGCGCAGGCATGCACGCAACGGAAATCGGGGGGCGTGGCCGAGTGAAAACCCGACGGATTCGGAAAAACCGGCGCATTTTTAAAAAAAAATTGTGTCGCGGGACTCGCGACACAAGTGGGAATGTTAAGGGGGCTCTGTGTCTCATTATAATGGGGGCATATTATGGAATACTTATTAGGGTTTTGTACCTGTTACTAATATGGGAGCTCCAGGTGGAACAGTTATGGGGTTTGTGGCTCTCATTGTGGTGGAGACACTGGGTGGAGCAGCTATGAGGTCTCCTGGTGCCACCATTGCCTGGCACGATTTATGTTGGCACTTTGTGCTTACAGTCTCCTCTTATGTGATGAATGCTGTAGGTTTTACCACCCTGTCTCTGAATCCTCCTACGACACCTCCTTGAGATGTCAGCGATGATGTCCCCGTCTGCTGCGGTGGAGAGTCGCCCTTTGTTCTCCTGATATGATCAGATTTGGTTTTCATTGTTCAGTCTATAACCAGGCACTTGGATGCCGTCTTTGTCATGGAAATATTGGAACATGACTTCCCTAATTCTATATAACTGAAGCTTCTTACTATCCTTAGAATAAACAAGGGCGACCCCTGCAGGACACAAGGGGAATAAGCAGCAGAAAATGTGAAACATGAAAAACTGGTGTAAAGTGAAACCGTTCCTCCAAAATTCTGGTCTAATTACAGTAATCCCCTCTAGGGATCATGTGTTGTATGGTGGGGTCACGGCACCATGTATCTTAGCTTCCTGTGGATACTGGAGACCATCCCTTTAAATTTCTCAATTTGATTGAATATAGATATAATCTAATAGCCAGAGCCGGAGCATTGTGTTCCGAAAGTGACTCAAGCCCAAACACGGGCGCACATGGCACCTCTCCTGACATGTTTCGGGAATATATCCCCTGTGATATAACAATCCTGGTGCACGTTGTACAATGACTTATTTATAAATGTATTCCCCTTGTCATATGATCACAGTCATCACTGATTGGACAGCGTCAGACTAAACATCTTCATTTATTGATTTCTAGTAGAAATGAAAGATGAACAAAACAGGTTCTCATCAAAAAAGACACGACAAAAAACTGGCGCAAACCAAAGCGTGACCGTAAGTTCCCCAAACCCTCAATCCGATTGAGCATATTGGGGCACATTTACTAAGGGTCTGTTGGATGCATTTTCATGAGGTTTCCCATCTTTTTACTGTTTTCCCCTGAATTGCCCCGGGTTTTTGGCTCATGCGATCGGATTGTGGCGCATCGGCTGGCGGCTTGCATGTGACACAAATTGGGGGGCGTGGAAAAGGACAACCCGACTGATTCGGACAAACCACGGAATTTAAAAATCAAATTGTGTCGCATATAATGCACCGGGAAAAAGAAGGTGAACTCCGGGGACCTGAGCGGGAAAGCCACACATGCAGGATATCGGGCGCATGATCTTAGTGACTCCCCACACAGCGCATTATACACGGACAATGCACTTACATGCACCAGGAAGAAGAAGGTGAACTCCGGGGACCTGAGCGGGGAAGAGACACGAGCGGGTTTTCTTATTACTATGGGGAGAAATGATGGAACAGTTATGAGGGTCTGTGCCCGTTACTATTATGGGCTCATATGATTGAACAGCTAAGAGGGTCAATGGGGCAGATTTACTTACCCGCTCGATTCGCGATCCAGCAGCGTGCTCTCTGCGCTGGATTCGGGTCCGGCCGGGATTCATTGGGGGTCATTTACTAAGGGCCCGATTCGCGTTTTCCCGATGTGTTACCTGAATATTTCCGATTTGCGCCGATTTTCCCTGTATTGTCCCGGGATTTTGGCGCACGCGATCGGATTGTGTCGCATGGGCGCAGGCATGCACGCGACGGAAATCGGGGGGCGTGGCCGAGTGAAAACCCGACGGATTCGGAAAAAACGGCGCATTTTTTTAAAAAAAATTGTGTCGCGGGACTCGCACTTACCTGCACCAGGTATAGGCTCGTGCATTCCGGCGGGCCTCGGCGGCCTTCAGCGCAGCAGCGACATCTGGTGGACGGCGGAGCAACTACCTTAGTGAGTCGCCGGAAGATCCGAATCCACCGCACAGAACGCGCCGCTGGATCGCGAATGGGCCGGGTAAGTAAATCTGCCCCAATATATGCATCGGAGCCGGTAGATGTCGCCATACCAACAACACAACAATATACATTTAAAATACAATGTGAACGTGATACTTTCACGTCCCACTCCCAACCGTCCGCGCCCTCCTCTTCACACCCCACTGGTGTGATGGTGGCGGATTGGGGCAAATAATCGCAAGTGCTATCAATAAGCTAGCATTTGCGATCGTTTCAGGGCCTCTACGCCCGGTCCTGATAAATATGCTCCTTTGTCACTATTATGGGGTCATATGATGGAACAGTTATTGAGGGGGCTATGTCTCATTATATTGGGGGCATATAATGGAACAGTAATGGGGGTCTGTGTTTCATTATTATAGGAAGAGATGATGGAAGAGTTATGGGGGTCTGCGTCTGTCACTATTATGTAGGCATAAGATAGAACTGTTATGGGGGTCTGTGATTGTCATTGTTTATGGGGGCATATGATGTTACTGTTATGGGGGGTCTGTGACTGTCATTGGGGCGTAAGATGGGAATGTTAAGGGGGCTCTGTGTCTCATTATAATGGGGGCATATTATGGAATACTTATTAGGGTTTTGTACCTGTCACTAATATGGGAGCACCAGATGGAACAGTTATGGGGGTTGTGGCTCTCATTGTGGTGGAGACACTGGGTGGAGCAGCTATGAGGTCTCCTGGTGCCACCATTGCCTGGCACGATTTATGTTGGTACTTTGTGCTTACAGTCTCCTCTTATGTGATGAATGCTGTAGGTTTTCCCACCCCGTCTCTGAATCCTCCTACGACACCTCCTTGAGATGTCAGCGGTGATGCCTGTCTGCTGCGGTAGAGCGTCGCCCTTTGTTCTCCTGATATGATCAGATTTGGTTTTCATTGTTCAGTCTATAACCAGGCACTTGGATGCCGTCTTTGTCATGGAAATATTGGAACATGACTTCCCTAATTCTATATAACTGAAGCTTCTTACTATGCTTAGAATACACAAGAGCGACCCCTGCAGGACACAAGGGGAATAAGCAGCAGAAAATGTCTGGCACACGGAAACATGAAAAACTGGTGTAAAGTGAAACCGTTCCTCCAAAATTCTGGTCTAATTACAGTAATCCCCTCTAGGGATCATGTGTTCTATGATGGGGTCACAGAGACCTGTATCTTAGCTTCCTGTGGATACTGGAGACCATCCCTTTAAATTTCTCAATTTGATTGAATATAGATATAATCTAATAGCCAGAGCCGGAGCATTGTGTTCCGAAAGTGACTCAAGCCCAAACACAGGCGCACATGGCACCTCTCCTGACATGTTTCGGATATATATCCTCTGTGATATAACAATCCTGGTGCACGCTGTACAATGACTTATTTATAAATGTATTCCCCTTGTCATGTGATCACAGACATCACTGATTGGACAGCGTCAGACTAAACATCTTCATTTATTGATTTCTAGTAGAAATGAAAGATGAACAAAACAGGTTCTCATCAAAAAAGCCACGACAAAAAACTGGCGCAAACCAAAGCGTGACCGTAAAGTTACTGGACAAAAATTAGTTCTATCACATGCTCGTTCCCCAAACCCTCAATCCGATTGAACACTTTAGGGCACATTTGGATGCATTTGGTCCGTTGGATGCATTTTCATTGGGTTTCCCATCTTTTTACCGTTTTCCCTTGAATTGCCCCGGGTTTTTGGCGCATGCGATCGGATTGTGGCGCATCAGCTGCCGGCTTGCATGTGACACAAATTGGGGGGCGTGGACATCGGACAACCCGACTGATTCGGACAAACCACGGAATTTAAAAACCAAATTGTGTCGCATACAATGCACCGGGAAGAGGAAGGTGAACTCTGGGGACCTGAGCGGGGAAGTGACACATGCAGGATATCGGGCGCACGATCTTAGTGACTCCGTGCACAGCGCATTATACACGGACAATGCACTTACATGCACCAGGAAGAAGAAGGTGAACTCCGGGGACCTGAGCGGGGAAGTGACACATGCAGGATATCAGGGCACGATCTTAGTGACTCCCCGCACATTTTGGGTTGAGATCTCTTACTTCTAGTATTCGAGCCTCGTTGATCTGGCTCTCAATATTTTTTAAGGTGGCCAAGCTCATCGGATAGGAGTAGGTTGCTGAGTCAACATGGTCGACTTATTTTCATTTGATGTTTGATTATTTAAATTTTACTGCAACTTTAATGTAATCTGTAACCTCCTGAGGTTGTCTGGACTTGTTTGGGCGCTCAAAAACCCGGTGTTCGTTACATCCTTCTATGCCTGAGTTACACACTGATACCTTTTATTCAAAAAGTGTTTACAAAAAGATAGTGTTACTGTATATGTATGAAATAAATATATATTGTCAGGATTCAGGGGTAGTGAACTTCCTGGACCACCGCGGACGATGATGTAAGCCGACACCTGGGACCGGAGTCTAAGTGGTACCCAGTTTTCACCAGAGCCCGCCACAAAGCAGGTTGGACTTGCGTGGTACCACCAGGTTGTTCCACAGGTGTGACTTTGTCCACGGTGTCAGGCGGCAAAGGTTCAGGGTCAGAGTCAGAGCAGAAGGTCAGGGTTGGCGGCGGAGGAGCGTAAACAGAACAGGTCCGGAGTCACAACGGGAAATCACACTAATCACAAAGGACATGGGAAGCAAGCTTTTTCTAAAGCTGTGCGGCACAAAGATCCGGCATGGTGTGCGGGGAGAGGATGGGTTAAATAGAATTCTGGGTAAGGCCAGCGCCAATTAACGGCGCACTGGCCCTTTAAATGTTGTAAAGCCGGTGCGCGCGCCCTAGGACTTGGGGTCGCACGACCAAGGACCTGGAAGCAGGAGCGAGGACGGGTAAGTCGCTGCGGAGCGGGGTCACAGGACTACCTGTGACATATATTTTAATGGGCCTACCTTGTACATTCATGTTTTGAAAGAATGGTTGTCAAAGGAAATAAATTAATAAAATATAATAGAAATACATAGAAAAACATAAAGAGATGGTTTTGGGATTGGAGTTGTGGTGGGGATATGTTCTGATCCCAAAATCATCTCTTCTTCCCATCTCTTTGATGGAGTGAGAATCTACCACCACCATTGCATCCTCTTGGGTTTTATTAAGAGTAGAGCAGCTATTTTTTCCGTTATCTTTGAGATTTATAAAGCTTTTTAAGGCCCTCTAAAAAGACTGGCGTAGGATACGGAACTTGGTGTTGTTCGACGAAGAGACCACGACTATTATTTTATTTGGTTTGCTAAAAGTGTTAGTGGAAGTAAGGCCGATTGGATAGACTATTTGGCACTGGGCAGCAAGTCATCTCTTGGCACCAATTGGGGCGTGATGCGCCGTGAAATAACAAATTTTCGTTTTTTTTTTATGTCATTAGAAAGTAAGACTGGTCAGACTGAATGTAACTGCTTCTCATTATCTCACTGTAATAAGATTAGACTATAATTACAAACATATACTGTACAAAGCGGAACCAGATGTGTTATATGAAACAGATCAGGCCGGCTACATGACCTTTCTTTTATATAGCGCTCCATGACACATCTGTTGGTCGGATATAGACAGAAGGGGGCCCCTAGGTCTCCATGGGAGAGTGCCGGAACGAATAAAGGTGCTTGGAGAAGAGCTCCACCCACAGGGCTTCCAAGATTCAGAAGTGCAGGGAGCCATGGGACAAGCGTATTTCGGAGTCTAGTGCTTTGTGGCCCCCCATTCTCTAGTCACTGGCTTCCTAATGTGCCTCCTTTGTAGAGATGGGCAAAGCTATTCATTGGTCGGTAGATTTCGAACCAATCCGGCATTTTTCGGGCACCAAATAGAATCTGAATCTTTTCCGAATTCACTTTCCGACAGATCTGTCTGGATAATACTTTCCTTCCCGACCCCGAGGAACGATTGTAAAATATTAAAGAACTAGAGGAGTTTATTTACCAATTTCCAGGACAAATAAAGATCCATCCGAATCGGATCGGAATCTTTAGAAGCTTCTATGAATCGAGTCTTGGATGAATCACTTATCTCTACTCGTTCGTTCCTTGTCAATGTTGCTCTGCCAGGATCAGATCCTCATAAATAAAAAACCGAGAGGAGGATCTTGGCATTTGTCAGCTTCTTCGTTCACTATGATCACATGATGAGATGGAAAACATCATCCTAGGGGGGAATTTATCACTTTTTTCTCAGCCTCTTCTTTCGCAACCTGTTTTGGCTCTACTTTGCACACAATTTATCGCGGGTATTTTTTTTATGATTATTTGATAAGGTCTCTTTTTTCGCTCTTCGCTTTTCTTTATGCATAGTTTGTTGAGACTTAGTCGCATATAACGAAGCGAGGGAAGAAGTTTCATACACAACAGAGAACTTGCAATAGAGGAGGAGGCGTGAGGTCCCGTGGCTGCTGCTTCTTTCTCTGCCGCCGTGGACCTGAGGTGCTTTTGTATTACAAATTGCGACACAAAACAAGCCGATGAATCGGCCATATTTGCAGCATAACGTGGTAGACATGGATAAATAATGCGCAAATTGGGAAAACATGGTGCTCCAGAGTTTTGAGCCCAGTTGTAAATGAAGCATAAATATACCATTATATGCAAACTACTCACAAAAAAGAAGAACGACAACCTAAATCTCCCTTCTAAGTTTTTACCGAGCCACTATCTGCATATTACCATAAACTGCGGTCCTGAAGGAAATCTGTTGTAGGGCTTTAGGCCTACAAACTGCAACCAACGTGTTAACTAGGACTTGTGGTCGTAATAAGTGTCTCATGATGGGAGTTAGACACTAATAGGATAAGGCGGCGTGCAGCAAAACCCAACCTTTCCTGTCTTCCAGCATATGGAAACAATAATGGGTTAATAATCTTTCCTTCTTTTTGTTGGTGCGCCGCCTGACACCTGCGGTATTTTAACCTTTCGGAAAGAACATTTCCCTTGTTAAAATTTAGTGGTTTCTTAGTTAAATCCATTTCTGGGTAATAATCAAAATGGCCGCCTTCCTAAGCCCCCACCAGCTCTTTCTGTATCATGAACGGCAAATCTTCAAAACTGGACAGCAATAGTGCAGCGGGGGGAGTTAGATGTAGCTAAGGAATGGAAAAGTCACATTTTTAACAACGTGAATGGAATTTTTTTTTTAAACATTTGAAAAACTTGACTTTTTTTTCCCCCCAAAAAAATACAACGGCGGTTCCAATGGTCGTATGAGGGAATTCACTCCTATTCACTGCAATGTAGTTGTGCTGTAATACCAGATTTAAACTGTGGGCTGGTGTGGTGCTATATTTGGATTTTGGTCATTACAGATTCTAAATAATTCTTGTTCGGGAGAGGACCACCGTGTCATGGATCTTAATGGTTGGGTGGTGATTGTTGAGCCGTTGTTGACCAAGCAAGGAGCCGTCTGCCCCTGCCCCACCATTGAGCCTGCGCTGCTGCTATGTGTGCCAGGGGCTGGTCGGAGGGATGGCAATTTGCCGACTTCGTAGCCATCTACAAGCATGGCGGGGAGGGGAAGCGGCAGACTGCTACAGGGGAATGCGGAAAGGTGAGTATCTGAAGGAGGAGACAGGATGGGTAGACATCAAAATGCATAATGACTACAAAAATTGGAGTAATAAAGGTAGTAGACGAAAGGGCGCATTGTAAGTTGGGGGCGAGAGTAGAGGAATTAACATGGATATAGTGTTAAATATTTGGTTGGTTTGAGACAATCCGAATGTCTTTAGTAGATTTTGTGTATTCTGGGCTATCCCAGCTGACAGGGATCATAGAGGGTTAATAATGACTGCTCTTGCACTGCTGGGTGTGAGAGGCTCCTGGGATATTCCAGCCTGCGGGGCCCTTTCCTAGCGCTGTAATAAAATCTGTTATAGACACATGATCTGACATGTGTTGGTGTGTGCCCAGCCCAGGAGAGCTGATCCTGCTAAGTCAGAAGCCCCCGTATCCACACAGACGTCTTCAGCCTGTGAGCGAGAGGAACAGAAGGTGCCCGCTCCGTGCTGATGAGCCCACTAATCCGTCCACGGCCATTTGCAACTTAAGTTTCATAGGCAATTTGTATTGGAGTGATGGACGAGGCTCAGGCTCATTACCCATGGTTACTACATCCATCACATTGTATGAGTAGTGGGGGCAGATATATTTCATGCCTGCGCTGTGTATTGTATTACAGGGCCGCAGAGGACAGATGCCTACACTCTGCCTGGGATACAGATGGACATAATGAATATAACAGTAAAACAATGGCAGGGATAAACCACAGGCTCTGACTACGACTACCATGACCCAGGAAAGTATAAAGGAGGTGCAGTACAAGGGATGTTCTGCCAGTCTCCTACATGATTGAGACATTTGATGTAGGAACATACGTAGAGTTTATAGAAGTTTCCTTTGGGTATCACACTGTTTGCCCATTTCCCTGGTGATCCACAAAAAGTTTAGCCAATATTTATAAATTGGCCTTTCCTGATCCATTGGTAAGACTAGGCTTGGGGCAATCATGTATTTTATGGTTGTGTATTCATCTGAATTGGTAATATGTTGACTAGTGATAAATGTACCAAAGCCCGTGGCGTCATTGGGAGGGACAATCCTGGGATGAAAATGCTGCCGGAAGCTCTGTTGGCTGCATTTAGAGGGTTAAAACTTGCGGGTGTTAGTTGCTGGTATAAAAATATGGTTGATGGGTGAACTTGAACTTCTGGCTGAATGTTGGGTGTGGACATGTACATTGGGGGTTCGGTTCCCAGAATCCATACTTCAGCCAGAAGTTTGTGTGCAGCGTTGAGGTTCACCCGTGAACCAGCTCTTCACACCCACCCATTGCTAACACCCACGATTGGTGGGTGCTAACCCTTTAAATGCAGAGCTGATGGCAGCATTTTTCCCGAGGATTGTCCATCCTTGATGACATCACAATGCTTTGACAGCGGCATTTGAAGACCTGCGATAGGTACCAACACTGATCGTGGGTGTAAGCAGTGGGTTCGGGTGCCCACACACGACTTTTCTTCCCGATTTGGCCAAACCTGCTGAACCCATACCCTCTTAGGTCCTCACTAATGTTGACCTGTTAGCTGACCTCTGGAACCATCACTCATCACAATTGTAGGGCTCCCAGGGATGGCTGAGCAGTGTACTCCATTCTCTATTTATTCAGGGGTACAAGGGATCTGTGGGAGTCCAAGCCCTCAGCATATGAAACAATGTTCAAAAAAATTGAATTTCAGTCTTTCGGGAATGATAACTTCTCCAGCCATCGCTCCATACTGCCTATTACTCCCACGATAAACTCAACCCAAATTATGTCTCCTACAATTTGTACATTTGTGATTCTCCTGCACAAACTCTCATGTGTTCTAAATTAGTCCTTATCATTACAGTTACTTTTCTCCCTGCCAAACGCTCCCCCCCCCCCCTTCTCACAATTCAGTGGTTTGGTGAAATTGTTTATTCCAAGTACGAGTAAGTAGTGGATTCTGCTTTGACGGTTTTCTAATAAAACATTATCAGGTTTCAGCTTTAAGCCTCACCACCACCCCCAGGAGTCCGCAGCAGTTCCTTAAACTACTCTGTGTTAAACTTAAAAGTACCATCATATCCTGGGTGGAGCCTTGTTACAGAAAAAGCATTAAAAAAAAAACCCTGCCTGTTACTGCACACAGGAGGAAGGAGCGAGGGGGGACGGGAGAAGCATGTTCTAGCAAGCTGGGAGACAAGGCCGTCAAGTTACACTGAGAGCAAGGCACAAGTCAAAGAAAACTTCTCAGAACTCATCTCAACTTTCAACTCGGGACCTTTGCTCAACACCTTGCCAAAATTTCCACTCTTATAGAGTGCGATGCAAATCACCGACTTTGCATAAACTTTTAGTTGGTCACGTTATGTTTTGCTCGACCTAGATGCTGGAGGACATCAGCTTGTCTCTGAACATGGACTTGTCCTTATGGATGGGGAGACGTTAGGAGTATTTAGGGGATGATCACCGAGCACCTGAAAATATCCTCAGTGTAGATTGGTCCAGCTGGGAAATTAAAAAATAAAGAGTTTGAAGGACGTGGTTGACCGTACGGAAATCCTCAAAAGTTTGATGTCAACAAGATCTGAATTTGAAAGCAGGAAACATGAAAATCCACTTGATGTTTTTGTTGCTAGATTTTCTCCATGTGGCCGAGTCGATGTCAACGTGCAAGGCGGTGGATATGGAAGAGGTGAAAAAACGGAGGATCGAAGCAATCAGAGGACAAATTCTTAGTAAATTAATGCTTACCGAGCCTCCGGATGTGGAGAGCGAAGAGATGACCGTCTCCGAAGAGATCCTCTCCGCTTACAATAGCACTTTGGAGGCAATTAAAGAGAAAACGGAGAAAGAGAAGCCGATGGTGGAAGGATATTACTCGGAGCAGGTGTTGAGAATTAACATGTTCAAAACAGGTAAGATCCAACACAACTTCTGACCGTGATATTACTGTATTTATTGTAGAGGTTTTTGTGATATCCAGTGTCGCTATCTGTTATAAGATTCAAGAGTCTACGAAGTGTTGGCTATAGAAAAACCTATTTGTACCACCAAGTATCAACAGTTCATCTCTTACGACGCTGTTGGCCATCACTTTGGTGTTTGATGTACTTATGTGTGGAACCAAAATGTATACAACTTGGCAAAACAATTCTTCCATCTTGAAGGAGTTGTCCCATCAAAGATTGGTGGCCTAGAATGGGACATCATTGTTAAATCACCGGGGCGCCGTTCTCGAGCATAAGGTTGCTCGGTAAACAACTGTCCTTGATAGTAGTTCTTTGATATTGCCTATAATAGTCCTTCATGGGGTCACCCGAAAGAAGCTGACAAAGTAGGAGTGATGGTGGACTTGAACCTTGTTTTAAAGATCTGAGATCCTTCCTTAGCAGACACTGACAAGGTATCCCCCTTTAAGTTAATTTTTACGTCATGTCCTCAGTACTTGGGTGGAAGTTGCGTTGACTGAATACAACAATCACAGCATTGTATACCGTTCATCGGAAACAATTTCAACATTTCAAATCCAAAAAGTGGCAGTGTTTCTGTGGGGGAACAATAAAAACCAGTTTTGCAGCTCACGGATGAAGGGGTTAACAAATTGTAAGCACATTGCATGTTTTCCTGTCTGTCCTGTCACTGCTTCCATATCATCTCCTCTTCCTCTGGCTGCAGCCTCCACCACATCCCTACTCCAGATCTGTGACCCTGATCCTTCCCTTATCTCTCGCCATCCACCCTTCACTCCCTCACTCATCCTGCTCAGTCTCTTTGTCAGTCCTGTGTGTATTTGTCTCTAATTCGCTGTCATATCCTTCATGTTCTTCGTCTCCGACCCCCTCTGTTTACCTTGTTCTCCACTCCATTACCCCCATTACAGCTCGGCTTCCTGTCAGCAATATCCACCTACATCCCGTGTGGTTCTCTGTGGTCCCTCACAATCATGGTCAATTCATATTGTTCCACCTTCTTTTAATGTATTTGCCGTCTTCCTTCTCGTCTCCTTTCTTTATTTATCCTCCTTGATCCCTCATTTCTTTTTGTTACGTAAAAGCCATAGAAATAGAAATCCCTTTTTTGGACCTTTTTTTATCATTTGTCATCATCATCACCTCTTCTTTATTCACCTCCATGTTTTTACCATCTTCCTTTTCCATATTCTCCTATTATGTACAATCTGGGGCCTTGACCTGTGGTAAGTGTTCCCCGTGCCATGGGGTACGTGCGGTTTCTATGACATACCTTTACTAGGGTCATACTCTACTGTTTACAGGGAGTGCAGTGTATCGTCATAGCCCTAGTAGTACTTTGATGTACAGGCGGTCCCCTACATAAGAACCCCCGACTTACAGACGACCCCTAGTTACAGACGGACCTCTGGATGTTGGTAATTTATTGTACTTTAGTCCTAGGCTATAATGATCAGCTGTAACAGTTATCACTGGTGTCTGTAATGAAGCTTTAGTGTTATTCCTGGTTCTTATGACAATCATACATTTTTAAAATCCAATTGTCACAGAGACCAAAATAACTTTGGCTTCAGTTACAATTTTAAAATATACAGTTCCGACTTGCATACCAATTCAACTTAAGAACAAACCTACAGAACCGATCCTGTACGTAACCCTGTGTAGGTACAATGATACACGTTCTTAGACCTTGGGCTCTCTCCTCTTCTGTACCTGTTTATTGAACCCTCTATGTCGTCTGTTTTTAGTTCTTCTCGTTCTTGTTTTCACTTCAGCCTCATCCAACCCGTCCTTCTCACATCACTCTTCACTCATCACACTGCATCTTCTAGCAGGTAATCTTACTACGTGCATCTATTCTCTAGGTCCTTATCATATTTTTTACTACAGACTTGATTTTTCACGTCCTTCTACTCGGTTAAAAGGTCCCTATGGCTGGTGTTGGGTTGTCAGATACAAGGGCCCATTCCAAGGTGGATAACCCTTCCCGGTCTCCCCTCCTCTTACATTACTGTAAGTGTAAGTAAGGTGCTTGAAATGGGCTATTGGTAGCCATGCAGGGGATAAAAAATCTGTCCATGTTGTCTCTGGTGTCAGATTCGGGAACCATAACGTTAACCACTGTTCTACCTATCGTTGATTCCAGGTCACCTCCTCTTTCGATCAGCTTTTCTTCTTCTGTTCCCATCTCCTGACTCTGCCCAATCTGTCTATATTGTTGTCCCTCACATCATTCTTCTACCAATGGGGACATCACTCATCCCTCTTCTAATCTTATTCCTTAATAAGGTCTCATAAAGTCCTTATAAACACGAGAGAAAAGTCTTACCCAACAATTTCGGCGAGACTGGCCAACTATCTCCAAACTTTTCGCAACAATTGGAAAGAATTCTGGGGTATTTTTTTTTTATCACCCATTGGTTTTGTCTTTTTGGATACAAATTGCCACCAAAAGTTCCTGCAGCTCTTCTGAATCAAGCTGTACGTGTATAAGAGGAATAGCCATCAACTCAACAAGAGAATGGCCAACATCTACTGAAGGTGGACGGACATCTAGAAGTCCATCTTTTTATCTTCTCTGAATATCTCTCTTCTTCTTCTTTCTCCTTAACCTCTTACCTTTACTTCTGTTCTCTGTTCTTTATACTTTTATATCTCTGTTTGACCTTCCTGATCCCTTCATTCTCAAATTTCTTATCATTCGAAACTCTCTCTATGTCCCTCATACCTTGATTTTCCTCCATCCTAGCTTGTCCTGTCCTCCTCCTCGTCTTGTTTCTCTTCCATCTCCTCCGAATCTCCTTAATTTTCTGTTCTTCGCTTCTCCTCTGGTTTTCCCCCTCGTATTCAGATCTCTATTCCATTTTCTTCAGTATTTCCTCATTCTTAGTTTCAGGACCTCTCTCCTGGTTCTCTCTTCCTCTCCACTTATTTTTGTGCTAGTCCGTGGCACATGACCAGGAAACGCACCGCCGCTGCTCTCGTCATTTACTATGTTACATGTCACATCGTGTGTAGAGCATTACTTGTACTCAGTCAGACATTTGAGTCACTGAATGATGAACGCCAACCAGGAGCACCAGACTGTGCGTTATAACCATGATCTCAGGTGAGCTACGTTCTTCCCACCAATACTGGACCTCTATAATGAAGAAGTTGGGGCTCATTTACTTACCCGGTCCTTTTGCGATCCAGCGGCGCCTTCTCCGACGAGTATTCGGGTCTTCTGGCGATTCACTAATGTAATGCGCCCGATGTCCACCAGGTGTCGCTGCTGCGCCGAGGTCCGCCAGAGTTCACCAATTTATCCTGGGTGCATGTAAGCGCATTTTTTCGAATCCGTAGGGTTTTCCGACGGCCACGCGCCCCGATTTCTGTCGCATGCATGCTTGCGCCGATGCGCCAAAATCCGATCGCATGCGCCTAAAATCCGGGGCACTGTGGTGCAAACCGCTAATTTTCGGGAAACCCGACGAAAAAGAGCGATTCGGACCCTTAGTAAATGAGCCCCAATGTTTAAGGATTTGAACAATTTTGGCAAGAACCTCATTTTGATGGCTTCGATGACTTAGGTAGAACGTCTCCAAACTGATAACTTGACCTGGTCTTGTGCAGTGTTGCCAGGCTATAGAAGGACTACTGGTGAACCTACAGTAGGGTTATGGTGGCCCAAGGTTCATTGATGGAGAGAAGGCTAAACCTTAAGCTCATAATGAGGCAACTATAGCACAAATCATTGAAAAACTTAAAGAGTTTAACCAGGGAACATCATCTCAAGCAGAGCGAGGTCCCTCACAAGGTCTTCCTGCCTTTCTCCATCTCTCCGTGTCTGGTCCAATGGAGCAGCCACTTCTCACAGACATGCAATAAAGCCCCAATTCAAGGTTACCCCCTCTCTTAGGTCATTGTAGAATGTGTCCATGATCCGAGGGTGGACTCAAGCTGCCGTACTGAGGATAATTTAGCCTCAGGGTGCGTTTCGTTTTTCAGAAGCCAAAAGCAGTTATGGATCACAATGGGTGAGGACATGTCATTGAGGGTTGTTACTCTTGTTTTTTCCACTCATGCTTTGGACATCGAAAACTGCATCTGAAAAACTGAACGTGTGAACGCACCCTGAAAGACATGGATCCTCCTGTTACATCCATCACTTGTATATAGGTATATGTCAAGCTGATAGCATGGGAGGAAATTCTAGCGAGGCATTGGACAACCATGAAAGATCTAAGAACTTGAGGAAATCTACCATCAAACATCATCACTATAGACCAGTGACACTTACTCATAGATCCAGGAACCGTGACACCACCGTGCGGTAATTTTACATTTGTTGGCCTCATTCATTCTAATATCAACTTTTAAAATTATGCTTATGAGTCAGAAGGGCTCTGAGATGCGTTATAAAAGCCCTTCCGTGGCTGTAGCTTCACATGCTGTTAAACTGTCTCATCATCCCTCTGCTCTCTCAGCATTTCCCCCTCCCTCAGCCTGATGCAGTGATGGGAAATCCGGCTCTTTATAGTGAGTTGGATCATTATGTTGACGGCTCTTCTGGCTATTGAAGGTCTCCCTATGTAATTACATAGGAATTCATTTTCAGGCAGCCAGACACCCGTCCCCGCTCCACTTTTAACCCGAAAAGGGGCATGGCTCAAAAATAAGAGGAGGGGCTACTCGATTCGAGCTATTGGGTCTCTGCCAAGAACCGACTCCTGTTGTTCACCATAAAGAGTCGGCTTTCGTTCGCGAATGACCCATCACTAGCCCGATGTAATCTCACACAATGGGAGGGGGACGTACTTCTGCACAGCATAACAGCCTGTGAAGCTACAAACACATGTAGTGAGTTTCTCGGACCAAACTTTCTCATGGGTAACATGTAAATTCCACAAGGATTCTGAATTATGATACTCCTTTCCTCTCAATCCCCATCAGTGGCTCCATACGCAGACGCAATAGACGCAGAAGACGCAATATTGTCAGCAGTTTACAGAAAAAAATTTTATTTCACCGTATAATGGGAAAAGTTGAAATGGGAATGAGATGACGCTCTGGATCCTCCCTCTGGGAATGTATCTTCTGCAGATATGACAACAGTATCTGCCTGTGTGCAGCGCGGATGCCCAAGCAATGAGTCAAAGCGTGATGAGATTATTTTTACACTTCGGGTGTTTGCGTCAGGGAACTGTATAATCGCTGGAACCTGCTTTAGAGGAAAATCAGCCGAGCGCCCGCGTAGCAACATCTCCTTGTTATTTAAGGAGGGGGAACCTGGGAATAGTGAACTATTTATTTGACTGTCTGTCTGAGCCCCCATTGCCCCCTATCCCATAGGGCTTCAGACTATGAAGCGATTGTTACCGAGACTTCCCAAACCGCCCTCATTATAAACACACGGGAGCTGCCGTCTGATCCACACCTGAAACATGAGCCCGTCTGGAGCGCACGTGTGGAGCCGGCACGACCCTACTGAGCCACCTCAGTCCCTAGGACCAACACATCAAAGATGAAGTTGGATTTTGGAAAGGTTTCATGCGTTTCGAAGTAAGACGACGATGTATCCAAGGAGGGAAGTAACTTGTCGCCATCAAACTTACCGAAATGTTATAATACTGGCACCGGCGGCAACTTTAGGCTCTAGGGGAATAACATTCACGTATGGCATTGTGGTCGCATCCGAGGACTTTGACCGGTGGCTCATCTTCTGTGCATGGAGGGGTCTCAGAGCTCGTTGGATTTTGTGTCCCATCTTTTTATTCTTGAAATGATCAAACAGTGATAAGTGAACTCACTTAAGTTCGAGTCCAGCGGAGTTCAGGGCAGTACACAAATTAAAAATCTTCACAACCCTAGTAATACCCGCAATCGGTTTGAATGATTGATGCATCGCATGCGTGCTAGCACTAATGTGCCGCCATGTTGGGCAGGATCAGCGCTCCCCAATGACATCGCGGGGAGTGCCGGTCCTCCCTAAAATATTGAACCAGGCCCCAGTAACACCCAAAATTGGTGCTGTCAAATGATTGATGCAGGGCGTGCACGCTGGTACTTATGTGCCCCTGCACCGCCATTTTGGGGAGGATCCGGCACTCCCCATGACATGATTGGAGAGTGCTCATCCTCCCCAAAATGGCTGCCTTGCAACTTTCCGCCATGTAATTCCTGGCACACATGCATCAGAGTCAACAGTAGGGCGATTGAGTCGGACCCAGACTTTTAATGAAGTCCGGAGTCGGGATCGGGAGACCCTATAAGGCAAAACCCAAACTCCATTGTTCGAGTCTGATCTTCTCTAATATCTAAATCTCCATCAAACTTTGCAGAAACCCTTCGTCCAGCGGGAGAACATGACTGTGATCTCTCTGTAGTTTGGGATATTCCCTCTGGCTGGTGTGTAGAGATGTAGCTGCTGGGACTCACTCTTCCACCTCTGCCAAGAGTTTCTGTGTAATGTGACTCCTCATTCAGCTTTTTGTCGATCTTGCAAGCAAGAAGGAATTCAGCAACAATTTTAACTTGAAAGCAGATTAGGAGGGAAGAAGGGGGGGATGATAAGAGCCAAAGTAAGTGGAGAAGGAATCACTTTCCTCTGATATAATATATGACAACGTTTATTGTACTCAGTTTTACTACTGGTTTATGTTTAAGTTTGTTGAAAATTTACCAACAAGTAATAAGCCGTTACATCCAAGAAGGGATTTACATGAGGGGCACAAGGCACAGCTGTCTGGTTACCAGTTTTAGGCACCTAATTTGTCCATAAAAATCATAGAACGAAATATCTGAAAGGGAACTGAACCAACTACGAGGAGAGATGTTTTTGAGAAGATCGTAAATTCACATTTCTAGGGAAAACATTTTCCAGGAACAAATCTTTAAATCCTCCCCGGACATTAGAGGCCGATGGAAATGAAGGTTTCTGGAACAGTCAGGAGGGGGAAGGGCTCTTGAGCAATATTTCCTATATTCCTAAATGTATGAATAGACTGTGAGGAACTTTGATATTGCAGTGTAAGTGTCCGTGACTATTATAGATCAGAAGCAAAAATTGCTGTGCCAGGGTCAGACTGGCACCTGAAGCTGGCACAGGGCAATGTAACATCCATCATGATAAACCAGGGACACTTACTCGTAGATCCGGGCACCGGGACTTTGGTAATATTCTCATATTTGTTACCCATGGCCTCCTTCCTTCCAAAGTTAACTTTTCATATTATGCTAATGAAGCAGAAAAGCTCTGGAGGGTGTTATCGGATTCCCCTCCATGCTGTAACTTCACAGGCTGTTACACTGTTTCGGAGCACTTCTCTATTCCAGCTTCAGTAGGAGCCCCACCAGTCAGGAGAGAGGAGGTCCTGGTGACTTTCCATAGCGAATCTCAGGCCAAGCTGATTGATCAAGCTTCTGAATTAGAATCCCCCCCAACTATTTAAGGGTTGTCCTACAAATGTAACCTATCCACTATACACAGAATAAGCTACAGATAGCTGAGGGTCCGACCACGTAGAAGTGAATGAAGGTGAATAGTTGGTCACAGAACTGCAGCTCTTAAAAGGGTTCTCCACTTCACAGGAAAGGGGATAACTTGCTGATCGGGACCCCCACGGATCGTGAGCACATTGAGACCCCGTCGTACCCCCAGAGGAAGAGAGCAGCCGTTCTTCCGTGTCCTATAGAGAGGGGCTAACTGGTTTGTCACTGGGGTATGGGGGTGGGGTATTTAAAAATTTGGTTTTAATGCCAGACATTAGCTTTAATGCAACGTTTAGAGGAATAACATAATGGGGCTCATTTACTAAGGGGCCGAATCGCCGGGTTTCCCGAATATTACCGGTTTGCGTAGTTTTTCCCTGAATTGCCCCAGGGTTTTTGGCGCACGCGATCAGATTGTGTCGTGTTGGCGCCGGCTTGCATGCGACGGAAATTGGGGGCGTGGCCGTTGTAAAACCCGACGGATTTGGAAAAAACGCGTAATTTAAAAAAGGATTTGTGTCACTTGACGTGCACTCACAAGCGCCAGGAAGAAGAAGGTGAAATCCGGCGGACCTCGGCACAGCAGCGACACATGCAGGATATCGGGCGCACGAGCTTAGTGAATCCCGGCAGAACCCGAAACCTCTTCGGAGAACGCGCCGCTGGATCGCAACTGGACCGGGTAAGTAAACGAGCCCCAATGTCGTTGTAAATTTCCATCTTTATGATATTTTACTTAGGTGATGGTCCCATCAACAGTGAGGCCTGTATATAGGGCTGGTGGAGTCCAGATATCTCTGAGACCCAGTCCTAGCAAATCTTCAACCTTTATCTTCTGATCCACATGGCCTAATGGATAAGGCGTCTGTTTTTTCAGACCGCAAATTAGAGGGTTTGCTTCGTTGTTGAGGATGTGCTAGGACTTCGTCTCACTGATGACTACTATGGACATAAGAGTAACTGGAGGAGATCAAAGTTCTGCACGGCACTAGTAAGGGAGGCGGTGCGTGGGTCACAGATGATCATTTTTCTTACAAAATGCAGAATTTTGGAGCATCTGTGCAGCAGGAGAAGATGTATCTGCCACATATACAATCCCCATGAAGACTTCTAGGCTCCAGGCACGAATAAGATCAAAGGGACTGTAGACCCTACGGCAAAATCTAATGCATCTCCTCCTCTACTTTCTGTTCTTTGTCAGGGTTATTGAGTGGGCGGAGCGGCGGAGTCTGCGGGCAGATAGTCCTGGTGGTGGGCGCATAGACCTGGTCTAAGGCACGGGAACACATTCCTCCATAGGCATCAATGATCTCTTTGTGACTATGTTTGTCGAAACACCAGCCGCACCCTGCCCCCTGACCAAAAAGAAACAATGCGAAAATAAATCAGGAATCCACTGAGCTGTTTAGTGTTTGTGATCTATAAATATCGCGGTAGTCAGAGCTGGCACAATATCTATCCCTTCTTTACCTCTTAGAAGGTGACTCCCTATAAGTCATTGCCCGAGACGAGGGATTGTGCCAAACCAGTTCCATCTGTTACACAGGTTTTGCTCCTCATCAGAGCAGTGAAAGTCGCCCACTGACTTATAGGGAGTAGAGATGAGCGGCTCTGATGGTCGGATCGAGTTCTGACATCCGACCTAGACATGTCGCATTGGCGGCCGAACAGCCCATCCGGCAAATCGACATCCTTGATAACTAGCCGTGGCTGTGATTGGCCAGAGGTCTCCATCTTTAGAAACATATTGAAACTTTATTCACTAAGTATTATGGGGAAATGATTTAACTCATTTTCTCAACTTTCTGAAATAAGATTTTTCTTACTATCAGGTTAAATCTTAATGGAAATCTACCATCAAAGTCCATCATGATAAACCAGGGGGACACCCCCTGGCCAATCACAGCCCTGGCTAGTTGCTAGGGGCATCAGTTTGGCGGATTGGCTGTCAGGGAGGCACCCCCTGGCCAATCACAGCCGCGGCTAGTTGCCAGGGTTTGCCGGATTGGCTATTTGGCTGCCAATCCGGCAATACGTCTGGGTCAGGTGGCTGAAGCCAAACGCCTCCATGGGGTCGGCTCATCTCTCATAGGGAGGCGTCTTCTAGACGGTCGCACTTGAAGCCGAGTTTTCCATTTTCCACTAAGACACTTTGTTGAATTATTTTCCCATGATGAGTGGAGAAAGTTTCCATACGTCTCTAAAGATGATGATCCCAAGGAGACACATCCCCCTCGAAGACGTTCTACTGTCTTTGGCTGGAGACATATATGAAGTTTTTGTTTCAGACGTTGCGGCAGTTTTTTGATTGGATCTATAAGTGGTGGAAAATATAATGGACGGACTTATATTTCTCCTTCCTTCTAAATCCACTCCAGACTTTGCGGGAAAATACGGAGAGACACGGAAATAGAAGGGACACGGGCAGCAGTCACATCATCTGATCCAAAAACATCTTTATTCAGAAACACGGAGACGCACGGGGTTAACCACAGAGGAAATTGCTGGAAACAAACAAACCTGCAGCGATTAAAGTGGATTGGAATCTTTACAAATTCTCTCTAATTTGGGTGTAAAATCCACCACAAGTCAATTATTTCTCCAGCTTCTCAGTGTACTTACCCGCTCTGGCTCCCTGGTCCTCTGTCACGCTGGTACTTCCAGTGTTTTGGCACCTGCACGTGGCTGGAGCTGTATGGGGAGGTCACTAGACCCACTTTGCTCAATCCTTGGCCTGTTTGGACCTTGGGATGTCATGTGGTCTGAGGAGGCCACGGATTGGCTGAACCCCCCTGTCACACTTCCAGCCAGGTGCAGGAGCTTAAGACGGGAAGTACCGCTGCAAAGCTGGAACCATGCAAGAAGTTGGGAAATATAGCTACCCAAACATCTTCATCCTGTTACACTTAGTTCACTGTCACACTGCAGCGTCATCAGATCCACCGCTTATCTTCAAGCTTCTTGCTTCATTGGTTAGAGGAACCCTGAAACAAATCTGTGCAGTATGGAGGAGCAGTCTGCTGTATAGCAGGATGTCAGATAGGACTTTGTAAGACCACTACACAGCAGGGTCTAATCACAAGTCTCTGTCACAGATCCCGACACATTGGAATAAAATGGACCCTATGGGGCACTTTGGGGGTCATTTACTAAGGGCCCGATTCGCGTTTTCCCGATGTGTTATCCGAATATTTCCGATTTGCGCCAATTTCCCCTGAATTCCCCCGGGATTTTGGCGCACACGATCGGATTGTGGCGCATCGGCGCCGGCATGCACGCAACGGAAATGGGGGAGGGTGGCCGAACGAAAACCTGACGGATTCGGAAAAACCGCTGTATTTAAAAAAAATAAAATGTCGCGAAACTTGCACTTACCTTCACCAGGAATAGGCCGGTGAACTTCAGTGCATTTCGGGGAACTTCAGCGCAGCAGCGCCACCTGGTGGACGTCGGAGGAACTACCTTAGTGAATCCCGGCCGGACCCGAATCCACCGCAGAGAACGCGCTGCTGGATCGCGAATGGACCGGGTAAGTAAATCTGCCCCATTGTGTCTATTGGGTGATGGATCGGTCACCCTTTGTATTCTCCTCCCTCAACATGTCCAACTCTTTGCCAAAAAGAATCATATCATGTACAGACAACTTTCCTAAATTCATTTTTTCCTTCTATCCGGTTAAATCTTAAAGGAAATCTACCATCAAAATCCATCCTGAAAAACCACGGACACTTACCACAGTCCCGGTGCCTGGATTTATTAGTATCTTCTTATATTTGTTGTCCATGTCCTCCTTATTTCTAAAATCTACTTTTTAAATTATGCCAATGAGCCTAGAGATCTCTGGGGGCTTTACCAGAGCCTTTTCGTGCTGCAGCTTCACGGGCTGTTACAATGTGCAGGAACACGCCCCCTTCCTCTGCTGCAGTGAGATCATATAAGGGAGAGGGAGACAGTGTGAGCTTGTGAAGCTGCTGCAGGGAGGGGCTCTGGTAATGCCCTCCAGAGCCCTTCAGGCTCATTAGCATACTTTTTCAAGTTGATTCTAGAAGGAAGGAGATTATGGATAAGAAACATAAGCAGATCCCACAGTCCCGGTGCCTGGATCTAGGAGTAATGTCCCTGGTTTATCAGGATGGAGTGTGATGGTCGGTGCCTCTGGTGGTAGCACAAGGTTCCCCTTCAGGACTTGTTCTATGGCTGATGCCGGGATTAAGGCTCCATCACCGACGTCCTGACTAATCAAGGATGGAAAATAAGAAGCGAAACCTCCTTGAATCAACTGTTTCTTTTTCCACATTGAGCCGGATGGAAGAGAAAAGAGAAAATCACCCGCTTAACCCCATCCCTGCCGCTCTGCTGCCGGCGCCGTCTCCATCTTGTGTAGAACTTTATTTAGAGACTAAAAAGTTTAGAAACGGAGAGATTTGTGGCTTTTCAGTCTAATTGTAGAGAATGTGAATCGGCTGCGGATTGTTACAATGTGTCCCCTTCACAATGCAGTCATTATGGTGATCAGCGGAGATCCGGCCAATCATAACCCTGGGGAATGGCCATGATTGTGATTGAGGAAGCCTTACCGTGCCTCAGCTGCTGCATCTCCTCATCCGCCTGTTTCTACACATTCATCTCTTATAGAGGGACGTCCGAGCAGAGGACCCATAACCTAAGGCTACAGCGCCCAAAGCAGCACGTGTACCAGGCCCTCAGCCACGATATGTAATGTGTAGTATTAGCCCCATCACATGGGGGTATGTTGTGTTATCTGCATATTATAGAGCAGGAGGAGCTGTGTGTATTGTATATAGTGACCCCGATTTATTAATAGTGAGGTAATTATTAAATACTGGCTCACCGGGGGGTATTTATCAGGGCCAGTGGTGTAGAAGCCCTAAAATAATCGCTTGTTGCTACCGCTTGCAATTTTTTCCCCTTTCCACCACCTCTGCACCAGGGGAACATGGAGGAATGTGAAGGAGGTGGGCACGGACAGCCGGGGGTTGGGGGCTGAGCAGATTGTACATAGTGTCCTATCTGCAGGCAGCATGTTATAGAGCAGGAGGAGCTGAGCAGATTGTACATACGGTAGTATCCTATTTGCAGCAGCCATGTTATAGAGCAGGGAGGAGCGACAGATTGTACATAGTGTCCTATCTGCAGGCAGCATGTTATAGAGCAGGAAGAGCCTGAGCAGATTGTACATAGTGTCCTATTGCAGGCAGCACTGTTTAGAGCAGGAGGACTGAGCAGTATTTTATTTGACAATAGTATCCTATTTGTCAGCAGCACATGTTATAGAGCAGAGGAGAGTGAGCGATTGTACTAGGTCCTATCTGCAGCAGCATGTTATAGAGCAGGAGGAGCTGAGCAGATGTACATCAGTGTCCATCTGCAGGAGCATGTTATAGAGCAGGAGGGCTGAGCTGCTTGATACATAGTGTTCCTATCTGCAGGCAGCAGTTAGTAGAGCAGGAGGAGCTGAGCAGATGTTAATAGTGTCCTATCTGCAGCAGCCATGTTATAGAGCAAAGGAGAGCTGAGCAGACTTGTACATAGTGTCCTATCTGCAGGCAGCATGTTCATAGAGCAGGAGGAGCTGAGCAGATTGTACATAGTGTCCTATCTGCAGGCAGCATGTTATAGATGCAGGAGGGCGACTGATTGTACTAGTGTTCCTATCTGCGGCAAGCATGTTATAGAGCAGGAGAGCTGAGCAGATTGTACATAGTGTCCTATCTTGCAGGCAGCATGTTATAGAGCAGGAGGAGCTGAGCAGATTGTACATAGTGTCCTATCTGCAGGCAGCATGTTATAGAGCAGAGTAGAGCTGAGCATGATTGTACATAGTGTCCTATGCAGCAGCATGTTATAGTAGCAGGAGAGCTGAGCAGAGTTGTACATAGTGTCCATCTGCAGGCCAGCATGTTATACGCAGAGGAGCTGAGCAGTTGTACATAGTGTCCTATTTCAGCAGCATGTTATAGAGCCAGGAGGAGCTAGAGATTGTACATAGTGTCCATCGCGGGATGGGAAGCATGATAGAGCAGGAGGAGCATGAGCAGATTGTACCATAGGTCCTATCTGCAGGCAGACATGTTAAGACGGAGGAGTGAGCAGATTGTACATAGTGTCCTATCTGCAGGCAGCAGTTATAAGAGCAGGAGGAGCTGAGCAGATTGTACATAGTGTCCTATCTGCAGGCAGCCTGTTATAGAGCAGGAGGGCTGAGCTGATTGTACATAGTGTCCTATCTGCAGGCAGCATGTATAGAGCAGTGAGGATGCGAGATGTGTAATATGGTCCTATCTGCAGGCAGCATGTTATAGAGCAGGAGAGCTGAGCAGATTGTACTAGTGTCCTATCTGCAGGCAGAATGTTATAGAGCAGGAGGAGCTGAGCAGATTGTCCATAGTGTACCTATCAGCAGGCAGCATGTTATAGAGCAGGATGAAGCCTGAGCAGATTGTACATATGTCCTTCTCAGGCAGCAGTATAGAGCAGGAGGGGAGAGCTGATTGTACATAGTGTCCTATCTGAGGAGCATATTATAGAGAGGAGGAGCTGAGCAGATGTACATAGTGTCTATCAGCGCAGCATGTTATAGAGCAGAGGGCTGAGCAGATTGTACATAGTGTCCTATCTGCAGCAGCATGTATAGAGCAGGGCAGGAGCTGAGCAGATTGACTAGTGTCCTATCTGCAGGCAGCCATTTATAGAGCAGGAGGAGACCTGAGCAGATTGTACATATGTCCTATCTGCAGGCAGCATGTTATAGAGCAGGAGAGCTGAGCAGATTGTACATAGTGTCCTTTCTGCAGGCCAGCATGTTATGAGCAGGAGGAGCTGAGCATAGTTGTACATAGTCCAAATCTGCAGCAGATGTTATACGGGCAGGAGGAGCTGAGCATGATTGTACCATAGTGTCCTATCTGCAAGGCAGCATGTTATAGAGCAGGAGGAGGAGCAGATTGTACATAGTATCCATCTTGCAGGCAGCATGTTTATAGAGCAGGAGGCTGAGCAATGTACATAGTGTCCTATCTGCAGGCAGCATGTTATAGCAGCAGGAGGGCTGGCAGATTGTACATAGGTCCTATCTGCAGGCAGCATGTTATAGAGCAGGAGGAGCTGAGCAGATTGTACTGTTTCCTATCTGCAGGCAGCACTGTTATAGAGCAGGAGGAGCTGAGCAGATTGTACATAGTGTCCTACTGCAGGCAGCATGTTATAGAGCATGAGGAGCTGAGCAGATTGTAACATAGTTCCTATTGCAGCAGCATGTTATAGAGAGAGGAGCTGAGCAGATTGTACATAGTGTCCTATCTGCAGGGCAGCATGTTATTAGCAGCAGAAGGAGCTGAGCAGATTGTACAGTGGTCCTATCTGAGGCAGCATGTTATAGAGCAGGAGGGCTGAGCAATGTACATAGTGTCCTATTTGCAGGCAGCATGTTATAGAGCAGGACTCCTACTCGCTCCACTCGCCTATTCTTCCCTTTTCGCCCTTCACCCTGCTCCCTCCCCCACACCTATCCCCCCCCCCCATTCTTTCTTACCTCCCAACCCCCCTCCATTATCTACAACCTTCCCCTTTTAAACCTCCATGCCTTTTTTCTCAAAGTCGTACACACACCACACTAAAACCACCCCCTTATTAGCCTGTTTCATTCTACCATCCACCTTCGAACCCCCTAACTCTTCTATACATTCCTTCATCTACCTCCCTGCGTATTTCGTGTATGGCTTCCTCTCCACTTTTCTTTTCTTCGCTTCCCCCACTTCTCCTATCGACTTACCCTTCCCGTGCTTTCCTTTCTCCTTCTTGCCAAGATTTTTTCTTTCCTCTCCTTTCCTACGATATCTCTCTCCCTCCTCCTCACTGTCCCCCCATTTTTTCTTTTTCTCCCTTTCCCTCTAATATCCTAACTACCTCATACCCCCCCTGCTCCTTCTGGTGCTCTTTGCCAACCATTCTCTCTTCGCAATCCACTTTATCCTCACTCGCTCATCCCAATTCCTCCTTCATTTGTTTCTTTTCTTCGTATTTCCTATCTATCGTTTACTGACGCCTTCCTGCCCCCTGTACCTGCTTTTTCCTTCTCCTCCTACCCTACCTTCCTGCATTAGTTGTGCCCCACCTTACGCCCTCTATTTATCTCTGTTAGCCCCGTTCCGCCCCTCCCCTAAGGTACCCCCATTACCTTACCCGCATATCAACTATCCCTCAACACCCTCCCCCACCTTTCACCCTCCACTTTCCTCCTACTCTACTCCCCCCAACCACCCCTCCCTCTCACAATTCTTCCTTGGCCTCCTCCCTTCTTTCAATCTGAACCCCGTTGTCCTCCACATTTCCCCGCCCATGTATCCCAACCCCCCCAACTTCTCGCTTTCCCTAATCCAATTGACTGCCCCAATTATTTCGTTTGTCCCGCTCTTTTTCCTCTTCCCCCCAACACCACCATTCTACTGTCTCCACTATCCCCCCTTATTTTTTTCCCATCTCCCCACTTTCCAGTTTATCTCAACTTTCAGCCCCACTTTCTCCTCCACCAGTTCCTCATTTGATTCCTCCACCAATCCTCATTCCTATCTTCATTAATCTCAGATCACCCCTTATCACCCCTTACTGTTATTTTTCTTTTTCTCGCTCCTTTTCTCTGGGAGTGAGCAGATTGACATAGCGTCCTTCTTGCAGGCATTTTGCAGTTATAGAGCAGGAGGAGCTGAGAGCAGATTTATAAGATGTGCTACTACTGCCAGGCAGCATGTTGTTATAGAGCAGGAGGGGCTGAGCAGATTGTACATAGTGTCTATCTGCAGGCAGCATGTTATAGAGCAGGAGGAGCTGAGCAGATTGTACATAGGTTCATCTGCAGGCAGCATGTTATAGAGCAGGACGAGCTGAGCAGATTGTACTAGGCCTATCTGCAGCAGCTGTTATAGAGCAGGGGAGCTGAGCAGATGTACATAGTGTCTATCTAGCAGGCAGCATGTTAAGAGCAGGAGGAGCTGAGCGATTGTACAATAGTGTCCTATCTGCAGGCAGCATGTTATAGAGAAGGAGGAGCTGAGCGATTGTACATGGTCCTATCGCAGGCAGCATGTTATAGAGCAGGAGGTAGCTGCAGATTTGTACATAGTTCCTATAGCAGGCAGCATGTTATAGAGCAGGAGGGGGCGAGCAGATTGTACATAGTGTCCTATCTGCAGGCAGCATGTTATAAGAGAGGAGGGAGCTAAGGCATGATTGTACATAGTGTCTCTCTGCAGGCAGCATGTTATTAGAGCAGGAGGAGCAGCAGATTTGACATAGTGTCCTATCTGCAGGGCAGCTGTTATAGAGCAGGAGGAGCTGAGCAGATATGTACATAGTGTCCTATCTGCAGGCAGCATGTTATAGAGCAGGAGGAGCTGAGCAGATTGTACATAGTGTCCTATCTGCAGGGCAGCAGTTATAGAGCAGGAGGGCTGAGCAGATTGACAATAGTGTTCTCTGACAGGCAGCAGTTATAGAGCAGGAGGGGAGCGCTGAATGATTGTAGCAATATGTCATTCGCAGTGCCAGCAGGTTATAGAGCAGGAGGAGTGAGCAGATTGTACATAGTGTCCTATCTGCAGGCAGCATGTTATAGAGAGGAGGAGCTGAGCAGTGTACATAGTGTCCATATGCAGGCAGCATGTTTAGAGCAGGAGGAGCTGAGCAGATTGTACATAGTGTACTATCTGCAGGGCCCGCATGTTATAGAGCAGGAGGAGCTGAGCAGATTGTACATAGTGTCCTATCTGCAGGCAGCATGTTTATAGAGAGAGGGGAGAGCTGATTGTACATAGTGTCCTATCTGCAGGCAGCATGTTATAGAGCAGGTGGAGCTGAGCAGATTGTACGTAGTGTCCTACTGCAGGCAGCATGTGTATAGGCAGGAGGGAGCTGAGCAGATTGTACATAGTGTCCTATATGCAGGCAGCATGTATAGGCAGGAGGGAGCTGAGCAGATTGTACATTGTCCCTATCTGCAGGCAGAATGTTATAGAGAAGGAGGAGCTGAGCAGATGCACATAGTGTCCTATCTGCAGGCAGCATGTTATAGAGCAGGAGGAGCTGAGCAGATTGACATCTGTTGTCCTATCTGAGGGCAGCATGTTATAGACCGGAGGAGTGAGGGATCGACATAGTGTCCTATTGCAGGCCAGCATGTTATAGACCAGGAGGAGCTGAGCGGATCGTACGTGTGTCTACGCAGGCAGCATGTTATAGAGCAGGAGGAGCTGAGCAGATTGAGTAGTGTCCATCTGAGGCAGAATGTTATAGAGCAGAGGAGATGAAGATGTAATAGTGTCTATCTGCAGGCAGCATGTTATAGAGCAGTGGAGCTGAGCAGATTGTACGTAGTGTCCTATCTGCAGGCAGCATGTTATAGAGCAGGAGGAGCTGAGCAGATTGTTCATAGTGTCCTATCTGCGGTGGACATGTGTACCGGTGCACAGTTTGGCAGAGTTGCATTCAGAATTCATGTTGTATTATATTATCTTCTATTTATAATGTAACATTAATGTCCGGATTTCTCTGTTCTTTATACAGATGATAAGACGAAATATGTTTTCACCTTTAACGCATCTATGGCAAAGGAGGTTGTGGAAAGTCCGGACTTACTGCACAATGCGGAGCTGCGCATGTATCGGAAGAAAGATAAATACATGGATCATCAAAATGAGATCAGATTGGAGCTGTACAGGGTAAGCCGGGGGATGGGGGGTATCACTGTTACCATGGCGATTAGGACGGCTCTAGCATTACCAGTGCTGGACCTCAGGAAATAATGGATCTTGCATGGACCTGCTATCTCCAGGGTTTGTTGGATCTACCAGTTAATAGTGGGACGCAGTTCCAGCCTCTGCATTGGGTTGTCTTCTGCTGTTCCTCTGGGGTCCAGGATTGAGTTATAGTATGGGCTAAACGGAGGATCCTCTGCTACGAACATGAAGTCATCCGATTGCTCCATCTACTGTGCTCGAATAGATGATCTTGCATGGTCCTGTTGTCTTCAAAGCACCGATCATAGATAGATGGTCTCTCCTGTGGCCATAATAAATTGAGTGTTTTCTGCCTTCTTCTGGGTTTATATAGTTTCTATAAACTGGTCGAACTTGATGAGCTTTTAGGGTTTTCCTGGAAACAAGGTCTCCTTACCCTGCTTCATCTCCTGGTTTCTGCGTTGCACCAGAACTTATGATCCTGGTGCTGACAGCATGGGGGAAGTGTATGGAGTCACAGGACTCCCTTTGGCCAGTCAGTGGCCTCCTTTGAAAATTGGACCTCACTTCATCCTACGTCACAAGTGATGTTCTGTGGTTTCGAAGAGGCAAATGATTGACTGAAAGGACGTGGGAACCAGGAGCTGGTGCAGAGCAAATGCCCTTTTTTTGCCCACCTGTCTCCCCAGTACGTTTTACAAGATTTCTGGAAAACACTGTTTACTCTTTCCTTCAACCCACTAACACCTTAAAAATAATCTGAGATCAGGTCTACCTATGGGCTGAGAAGTCTTACACAGATTAAACATTTTTGAGGGACTTCTAACCGGCTCCAATTTCCCCCCAAAAGTAAAATAGTCATGGTGTAGGGTGCTATATACCAGACGTAACTTTCCTATTTCCCATTGTTGAGTCAATTTTGAGAAATTCTGTTTTGTATCTTTATGCAAATTAACTTGGCGTTGAAAGTAGAAAGTGGGGCACCAGCAGACATGGCCCCTCCTCTAGTGCACTAGGGAACTAGAAACTCTTTTGCATAAATATAAAAAAACAATAAAGCAAAAACATGTTTGGAAAATGTTTTTGTTTTATATCAGTAAGAAATATTTGTGATGAAATTAGTTTTTGTTGCACCCATGAAAGACCTGTCACTTATTCCCTCCCGCAGGTAGAAAGCAACGTGTCCTCTCGATTCCTGGACAGTAGGTTTGTCTTCCCAGGAAGTCCCGGAGAGTGGTTGTCATTTGATGTCACTGACACCGTGAGGTGGTGGCTGAGCCGACCAGGTGAGACATTGGTCACACGGATCTAATTCTCCTGCACCGTCATTTACTGGAGAGTCTCCACCACCTGTCCCTCCAAGACTCCTTCTAATTTCCAGGGCTCATCCACTTTCTTCTTTCGTCTTGATTTGGGCCTTTTTTTGTGTTTATGGTCAATTGTGTAGCTCCATTGGAAGGATTACCCTGGTCGCTGGAAGTCTTCTTAGTGGACCCTCATAGCAATGCCCCATTTGCTGCTTGAAGGTGGTCCTACGATTATGGAAGCTTTCGTTAATCATGTGACGTCTATTATAATATTGGCGGCCTGGAGGTCAAGTTTTCTAGGAGGCCCATGGCCATCCGAACCACCCACCAAATTCTATACTGAGAAGGACCTTCACCCATGAAATCATCATATATCTGTTCTAGCTTTCAATACACATGTACACAAGAGCCATTTCAGGACCTTTCAGGTCCTAAAACCACAGATTGAAAGTCGGCAGAAGGGACGCTTCCTCCATTCCCCAAGAAATGATTCTAGTATCATATGTAGGAAGTGACTCCAGACTTGTAGGGGCCATGGCAGTCCTAATGCACCCCTACCTACGTTATAATGTATTATTTATAGTATGGATCTCTTCATATGCTGAAATGTCGCTTCTTGGGTCTCCTTTAAGGTTTCTAGGTTCCACCTCTCTAATTGCATCACCCTCAAGTTACACCCCAGCCAGTGTACACCTTCAGTAGTTGTCCACTGCATGAGCTTTGGTTGACAACCCTTCTTCTCGACTCTGCCGTACACATACATGCCTGGTTTGGTCAAGGGTGCAAGTTTTTGTCAGAGGATGTAGGGCTCTACCCTGAGATCAAAGAGATGTTAAAATATAACAGCATTCCCCCAACATTTCAGTATGGAGGATCTCTTGAAATTGCCCAGACTGCCGATATATTGATGAGATATCGATATGTAAAGATGCACTTAAACACGCAGATCATCATCTCTTCCACTAGTAATGTCTGTGCCTGTTCTCTCTACAGGAGCCAACGAGAGCTTCAAGCTCCAAGAACCTTGTTCCTGCAATGGCCCCGAGAGTGAGATCCAGGTGAAAATAGGGGGTAAGTAAAGAAAGGACAAAAACCCCAAACATAACATAAATATTTTCAAGATCATCCCACATCAAGTGGTAAATACTCATTTTCATGTTTTATTCCAGGTTTTTCCGACACGCGAGGCGACATGCAGGTTCTCAGCGACAATGCGGAACAAAGTCCTTACCTGCTTATTACATACACCCCAAAGGGGAGGGTTGAAGAGGGACCCAGCAGCCGCAGAAAGCGAGGGGTGGACGAAGAATATTGTCGCACGTAAGTATAGGACTTGCTCGGCATCAATAGCGTATCCAGCGTGGAGAAAGAGGGCCCCAGACCACTGATTTGTAGCCGCCATCTTTGAATGGAGAAGTCGTCTTACAAGCAATGATGAACCTATTCCTGTAGATTTGAAGAAAGCCCCACTCATGTCCTTGGGTGTATGGATGAAATATAGGTTGGCGGGTCCTATACTTTCAGCAATTGAAAATAGTTCTCATTGCAAGCAACACCAGGTTATGCCAAGATCATCCTCAGGTGACCGTACCATAAGAGTTGACATTCACGATGGACATTGCGTCTGAGTACTGAGTAGGGGGAGATAGTAGAATAGTTATCACACAGTTATCACAGGATTTCATTGGTTTAACCTCATATATTTAATTTGCAGGAATAGCGGCAAAAACTGCTGTGTAAAACCGCTCTACATTAACTTCCGTAAGGACCTTGGGTGGAAATGGATTCACGAACCTAAAGGCTACGAAGCTAGTTATTGTCTGGGGAACTGTCCCTTTATCTGGAGCATGGACAAGCAGTACAGCCGGGTAAGTATGAGGACATCACAGTTACATAGGACTTTGGTCTGTATGTACTCATGCAAGAGGACAGATATTTTGGGGGTATGAGACTGAGAAAAGACAAGAGCCCATATAGTGTAGAAGGAGACCACCAGGGAAGTAAACTGAGAGTGCGGGAACACCAGACCCAGACAATCTAGGGCAGTGATGGCGAACCTTTTAGAGATCGAGTGCCCAAACTGAGACCCAAAAACCACTAGCTTTTCCTAAAGTGCCAACACGGCAATTTAGGCAGTAACAAACTTATTGCTACCAGAATCTTTGAGCTCCAATCCGACACCTTTTCACTCTTCGAACAGGACGAAGCAGCACAGGATGGGTCACTTTAAAGTAGCAGGGCACTACTTGGACTGCCTGAGACTGCGGGAAGATGCCATGTCTGGCAAACTCTGTGCCTGGGAGACAGCCTGTGTGCCCACAGAGAGGCCTCCGAGTGCCATCTCCGGCACCAGTGCCATAGGTTCGCCACCACTGATCTAGGGGGCTATAAGTTATCTCTACTCCAAATGACGAGACTATAAACAAGCCGTAGTTCGGAGACCTGGTACAGACCTAGTATTGGTGTCCAGTGGCTCCAGGTAGCACCACACATAGAACCTGACCCTCCCTACATCAGCAGTAGGACAGGGCTAATAATACATTAACGTTGACTCTACTTGTTTCAGGTCCTGTCCCTCTACAACCAAAACAATCCAGGTGCATCCATCTCTCCATGCTGCGTGCCCGATGTCTTAGATCCCCTCCCGATCATCTACTATGTTGGTCGAACACCAAAGGTGGAGAAACTGTCGAAGATGGTGGTACGATCCTGTCAATGTAGCTGAGACTCATGAATCAAGATCAAAGGATAAGAAAACAACGTGGTACTGAACTCTCCCGCTATATACTTTAGGCAGAACGACCTGTGGTCAACACTTGTCCTCACCCTTCACCCCTCTGTATTTGAAACTAATGCCTGGGGCCAAAGGTCAACAGTGAAGTATCTCCTGAAAGTCAAAGGTCATCAAAGACTCTTTTTTTTAAAACCGGGCGTCTTGGCATTGGTTCCCGTACTGCGGCGATAGTCTACCTCCATCAACCCATGTATGAGAGGTGACAAGGAACTGCCTCTCGAAAACTCAACAAGGACTAGACCGACCATACCCAAGGAAGGATCCTCATGTATTAATTAGGAAACACAGGACTGTAGATTGTTCTACAAAACTCACATGGGCCATAGGACTAAGAGCACCACACACTGCCATTAATGGCCCATGAGTTTCCTGCCCTCATTGTGCAAGAACAAGTCAACTTCCAACAAACGTCTCCAATTCTGCCAACCCTCTAGTTCTCACCAGACGTCCCTTCCCAAACTTCATAACTATACATGTACACATTTATATGAAATAATGCCATATGTGATGCTGTTGTATATAAATAGAGGTCTACAGGTACAGCAAGTCCTGTCTCAACACAAGTCATGGCACCTTGGATAGAAGAAAGTAACCTGGATAGAGAAGCAGAACTTCTTCTTCATCCTTACTTACCCCAAGTAGGACACTCATCACTGATCAATATAAAGGAAGTAATGGGAACCTCAGAAGAAGGCTGACCATGGTGACCATCATATACCCCTCCTCAGAATGATTTGTTATGTCTGATGATGAGTCCAGGAGATATTGGGTTGCCACGATATTGGTTATTGGTTGGACACTTGGCTCCTTAGGCTCCTGCAGTCTTTCGAGGAGATATTCCCATATCCTTTTTTGTTAGTAGGGTCTTCAGACAATCATTTGATCACAGGGTGTCCTTCTGCTGGAACCCCAATTGATGGGCTGTCATCTGTTGTGAGTTATTTTTTGGTTTACTTTCAGGTGATATGAAGTAAGACACAGTTCCCATTACCAGATTTGATGTTTATGGACAAGCTTAGTCCTCCATAATGAGACGCTCTTTATGTAGACTCATCGATGAGGGTCGTAACCACCTCCAAGCCTTGGTAGCAAAAGTATATATGTGTTCAACAGGGGTATTACTAAGGAGGAAGGTGGGTAGTCGATGAGTCCAAGTCCTGGAACCTGGTCGGACCCAAAGCTCCATATAATGACCCAAGTTTTAGTAGGAGGGAGTCCATGTCATGGTTTTTGCACTGGGGCCCAGGAACGTCAAGTTAAACCTCTGGCGTCTATGGATGAGCAAACATCTAAAGCACAAGATGCCCAAAGTAACAGAACATCTAACTAACGTTCACAGATATCCAAACAGGGGTTTCCTGAAGTGGAAACACCGTCAAACTTCCTGTCAGCGTGGGCCCATTGATATCATCAAAAACCTCTACACAGGATACAATGGGAAGACTATGATATCCTGGAATATGATCTACATATACTGCGGAAAATCAAATTTTATAAAAAATGTTGTACAATGGTGATAAGATGGAAGGAAAAGCTAGAAATCCACATGCGCCATCATGCAACTTTGTCCATGACTTGTTTTCATAAACTTTATCAGGAATTAAGGAAATTGTTCAAAACTTCTGGTCTGAAGCAGATTTGTGTTCCCTCGACAACATATGGTGGGCAGAGATTATTAAGGGGGACCAGTCACATTGCACATATGGTCAGATCAGTTCGTGGAGGGTTATAGAGCAGGAAGAGCTGAGCTATGTATATATATACCATAAGGGAAGCTGTCTAGTTGACATTTCATTTTAATTGAACATAACTTCAAAAAGTGCTATTATACAGCAGTACAACTATCCCTATATTGTTATTCCCCATGCCTGAAAAATTCATTTGTACAGTTAATTTAAAGTGAATGACCCCATGTGAGTCCAGTCATCACCTTTCTTCTGAGCTCAGTCTGGCATGTCCATGTTTTTCCTCTTCAGCCATTCCTCTAGTTCCCCTTACTAAAATATAATTCCTGAGAGAGGGGTGAGCTGATTTCTCCCTGATTCACTCCTCCCACAGGAATTCTCTTCGGCCAGTAACACAACCAGCATCTTTTCCATTCCTGAATGATGCAGCAGAGGTGAGTTCACTCAGCCGAAGAGAGATCAGGAAGCTGGAGACACTTTTGAGCTGCATAGATTATGAATCAACTTCGAAAGGGACTGTGGAACATTTCAGGCATGGGGAATAACAGTATAGGGATAGTTGTATTTCTATAAAATAGCAATTCTCAAATATATATTTAGTTAGTGTGGTTTAGTTTAACAGGTTTCCTTTAAGTTGTTACTTTTTAGTTTTATATTTTAGTCCAGTGTTGGTTTTAATCAACCCACAGTCCAGAAACGGCAGTGATCAAACTTAAAGGAAATCTACCACCAGGATGAAGGATTGTAAACTAAGCACCCTGATGTACTGGTGTGTGCCACCTCTGTCAGGATCCACTCTTCTTTTACCTTTTTATGCCATGGTTTTTTAAGAAGAAAAGGCTTTAAAATTATGCAAATGAGCCTTAGGGGCTCTAGGCTCCATTAACCCTTATGGGTACAAGAGCTCCTTAGGATCGTTTGCATAGTTTTAATAGCCTTTTTTTCTTAAAAACCATGGCATAAAAAGATAAAAGAAGGGCGGATCCTGCGAGAGGGGGCAAGGGGGCACACACCAGTATGTCAGTGTGCTTGGTTTACAATCCTTCACCCTGGTTGTAGATGCCCTTTAAACAAATACAAGTTGTACAAGTTTGTCTCACTAAATAATGTGTCATTCAGCTCAGCTCCTCATGCTCTATAACATGATATAACAAATAATATGCACATACAACATCACAAGTTCCCTTTAAGTTTGAAGCCCTTAGGGAAGTCAAAGAGATTTGGAAATGGGGAGGTTTTTGGGCGGAGTCTGGTATTGTAGCCCCGCCCCATTCAGCACTAGGCAGCTATTTATTTTGTGTTGCGGTCATGGATGGGGCAATGGATTGAATGGAAACTGAAATGGTGTCTACTCAGGGAAAAAAGTTGAAAACAAGTAAAAATGTAAATTTTTAGCGGTGGATACATTGCGGGGTGGAATGTAACGCCCCGGGAGAAGTCTGTAGACTTCAAAGAATAAGAAGGCGAATCATTTCTATGATGAATCCAACTGTTGTCTGTTTTTATTGTGTTTTTATATAGTTTGTATTTCTTATTTAAAGAAAAAGTTCAAAAAGATTCCTAAATAAAGAGGTACTTGTAATGAAAGATCATCCGGCCCCGTTCTTTGCGTCTCTTAAAGGGGTTTTTTCCAGTTACCCCAATAATGGGGTATTTTTTGAGTGATTTTTCTTGTTCTAATACCTAAAGGGGTAGAACGTCATCATCCAGAATGTCCCAGGTACAGGATGACCGAGCGATGGCAAGGAGGTCAATGAACATTGGGATTATGATATTTCCCTCCTTTATAGTAAAGTCTAAGAACATAAACACCGAAAAGGAGACAGAACCGGTAATGGATTCGGGAGTCTCATGGGCGCGACTGTACAAATGTTGACGTTATATTACACACAAGATGCCCCTCCTTCTGCAGGGTGGCACAGGCTGGCGTCATGGTACATAGTAGATGCCCCTCCTACTGCAGGGTGACACAGGCTGGCGTTATGGTACATGGAAGATACTCCTTCTTCTGCAGGGTGGCACACGTTGGCATTATTGTACATAGTAGATGCCCCTCCTTCTGCAGGGTGGCACAGGGTGGCATTATGGAACATAGTAGATGCTCCTCCTTCTGCAGGGTGGCGTTATGGTACATAGTTGATGTCCCTCCTACTGCAGGGTGACACAGGCTGGCGTTATGGTACATGGAAGATGCTTCTTCTTCTGCAGGGTGGCACAGGGTGGTGTTATTGTACATAGTAGATGCTCCTCCTTGTGCAGAGTGGCACAGGTTGGTGTTACTGTACATGGTAGATGCCCTTAGCCGCACGCTCCCGGGCTCCGGCCCTTGTACCACGCGGTGCCATCACACAGGAGCCAGTCACCAGCTCCAAAAATATGAGTCAGCGACCCCCCAGGAACTCCCCGGAGAAGTGTTACTAGTCTCCAGGAGAGGAGGAGGTCCTCAGCCATCGCTCACTGCCCCAAACATCTCCAGACCCTCATCACGTATCATCCCACCCACACAACCAGCAAGACATGACTACACCCCATCACCAGGCTCTCCGACACCTCAGCCATACATCACCCTCTACACTCATACTCACACCTCAGCTGGACAGTGTCCTCTCTCCTGTAGAGTGTAAGCTCTTATGGGCAGGGTCCTCTCTCCTGTAGAGTGTAAGCTCTTATGGGCAGGGTCCTCTCTCCTGTAGAGTGTAAGCTCTTATGGGCAGGGTCCTCTCTCCTGTAGAGTGTAAGCTCTTATGGGCAGGGTCCTCTCTCCTGTAGAGTGTAAGCTCTTATGGGCAGGGTCCTCTCTCCTGTAGAGTGTTAGCTCTTATGGGCAGGGTCCTCTCTCCTGTAGAGTGTAAGCTCTTATGGGCAGGGTTCTCTCTCCTGTAGAGTGTAAGCTCTTATGGGCAGGGTTCTATCTCCTGTAGAGTGTAAGCTCTTATGGACAGGGTTCTCTCTCCTGTAGAGTGTAAGCTCTTATGGGCAGGCTCCTCTCTTATGGGCAGGGTCCTCTCTCCTGTAGAGTGTAAGCTCTTATGGGCAGGGTTCTCTCTCCTGTAGAGTGTAAGCTCTTATGGGCAGGGTCCTCTCTCCTGTAGAGTGTAAGCTCTTATGGGCAGGGTCCTCTCTCCTGTAGAGTGTAAGCTCTTATGGGCAGGTCCTCTCTCCTGTAGAGTGTAAGCTCTTATGGGCAGGGTTCTATCTCTTGTAGAGTGTAAGCTCTTATGGGCAGGGTCCTCTCTCCTGTAGAGTGTAAGATGACACATCCATGGTCAGTGTCACAGATCAGGTCTGGATACAGGAATGTCTCCTCCTGCTTCTCCCACCAGCCTCCCCACCAGACCACCAGCTGAGAGCTCATCACCTTGGGCTCCTCTACCCCAATTCTTCTTCTTTCCTATAAGTCATTTCTTTTCTCCCCGCAACCAAGAACCCTTGAAGAGTTAACTTTGCTCTCAACTTATCTGACCTCAGGATGAGCTGTCGAGAGATATCATTTCTGAACACAATCTGCCGCTGCCCCTCCGGGCGGTGAGATGTGAGGTAGTCACAGCTGAGGTCTGCCAGAAGACATCAGACTTTCATTAGTTAATTATCAAAATTGTTTTATCGTCTATGATGCGGACGTCATGTGGGAGACCACCCAAATCTACAGGTATTCAGAGGAAAGACCACCAACTGTCCCGGCTTTCTTTCCCACCAGGACACTGCCAAATTCCATTGAAAGATTGGGAATTCCGGTAACACCCCCCCAACGGTAGTAGACCATCGGTAATACTTGGCAGGTTCAGATATGGTTCATCTTGAAGTCTTCACAACAGCTGGAGAGTTTTTGTGGCCTACCACATGTTAATGTATCCTCCCACATCTCCCTATTATATCCTAAAACAGGAAATCTAGATTCTCTACTTTTCCCACATGGGTTCCTTCTCAGATGGGGTCACCTGTTATCCTTTCCCACCATAAGACAATCCTAAAACCCTTGTATAAGGCTACATTCACACACATGTATGGGGGACGTCCCCCATACACTTCTATGGGCTCACGGCCCTGTACGGCACCGTACCGCTCCGTAGCCCGGGAAAAGATAGGACATGTCCTATCTTTTCCCGTATTACGGCGCCGTGCGCCATAACTTCCTATGGAGAGGGGAGGGGGTGAGCGGCACTCACCTCCTCCTCCTCTCCCCGTGCTGCCGTGTGCCCGCCGCGCTACGGCGCGGCGGGCTCACGGCAGTGTGAATATAGCCTAACAGGTCTACTTTACAAAAGGGCTTGTCTACTACTACAAGCGCCCGACCCCCTGGACCACCGCAGACGATGACACAAGCCGACACCTGGGACCGGAGTCTAAGTGGCCCCCGGTTTTCACCAGAGCCCGCCGCAAAGCCGGTTGGACTTGCTGTGGCGTGGTGCCACTAGGTCGTTCCACAGGTGCGACCTTGTCCGCGGTGGTCCGAGGCAACAGTACTAGCTTATCAGAGGCATGAAGCACAAAGATTCCGGAAGTTATGCGGGGCGAGGCCAAAGTGAATGGGACTCTGGGGAACGGCCGAGGTAGTGCAGACAGGAGCCAGGACAGGTAAGGATGGCGGGCGTGTGGCAGCCAGAGGGGCACGGGTGAGCCCGCGACCCTTGATATGGGTCGCGGGAGCACCCGTGACAGACCCCTAGTTACAGGCGGACCTCTCTGCCCACTATGACCTCTGGTGAAGCTCCTGGGATACTTTATTTCAGTTCCAGACGGCAATGATCAGCTGTAAGGTGTCTGTAATGAAGCTTTATTGATAATCCTTGATCTCATAAGAGCAAAAAATGTTGCTACTTTTTTGCCTGGAGTTACAATTATAAAATATACAGTTCCCACTTACATACAAGTTCAACTTAAGAACAACCCTAAAGAACGTATCTTGTAATGCCTGTATTTGGAATACAAGGCTGGTTGTAGCCTTTTTACCAAAGTCACCCATCAGCCAGGTGTCTGACCGAAAAGATCAGCCATGAGATAAGTTGGACAGCAGAAATGATAATGTCCTGGTTACTGGTAAATGGGGAAAGGTGCCAGCATAATTGTTGGAAAAAGTTGACACAGATATAGGGAGACTTAAGGAGCCTGAGGAACTAGTCGTTAGACAAGCTGAAGGCCAGAGAACATCTGAAGGTTTAGTATAGCTGAGTCTGGAGGGCCTGGGTCCTTTGACAGGCCATGTCCTAGACCCCATGGAAGCGAAGTGGTGGACTCTTGAAGGAAAGTGGACTCTTGGAAGATTATCCAAGTGTCAGAAGTTTTCCCTCTTCCTGTGAGATGTTTGGAAAAAGGTAAAGATGACCCGTCTTACGTTTTACTTTATTTCTACTGTTGTGTGGTCCTCGAGATGGTACATACTAGATTGTGAGGAGGCACAGCAGACCCATACCTGGTTACTAATACAACCCCTGGTTACAGACGGACCTCCTTGCCCACTGTGACCTCCGGTGAAGCTCTTGGGATGCTATTACTTCAGGAGATGCTTTTCTGTAGTGTCTCGGTCATGGATAGTCACTACATATGATTCTCAGCCCCGGTGGACACGCTGAGAAACTGTTGCGGACATTGGGGGTCATTTACTAAGGGCCCGATTCGCGTTTTCCCGACGTGTCACCCAAATATTTCCGATTTGCGTTGATTTTTCCTGAATTGCCCCGGGTTTTTGGCGCACGTGATTGGATTGTGGCGCATCGGCGCTGGCATGCACGCGACGGAAATCGGGTGGCGTGGTCGAACGAAAAACCCGACGGATTCGGAAAAACTGACGCATTTTTTAAAAAAAATTGGTCGCACGCGCCATACTTATATGCACAAGGAAGAGATCAGTGAACTCCGACGCAACTCGGCGGACCTCGGCGCAGCAGCGACACCTGGTGGACATCGGGCGCAGGACCTTCATGAATCAGCGGAAGACCCGAACGCTCGTCCGAGAAGCCGACGCTGGAATGCGAATGAACCGGGTAAATAAATGTGCCCCATTGGGTTCTTCTGCAACCATCAAGTACAGTTTGCCACCCCTTAAAATGTGCGGACATTGTGGGTGATGTTCTCTGTAGACACGCTGGCTAGTAGATGTGGAAATCTTCCATATACATTGTATATAATCAGTCCTGCATGGAGGATATGGGTTTCGATGAAGAAGCCTTTGTGGGATGCCCCTGGCATCTGGATGAGGATAGGAATGTGTCAGAGCGGCCGGAGAGACACGTGGGAGGCCGGGCAGGTCTCTCCCTGGTGGGTCTCCATCCATGTGTATATACAGTCACAGATCAGACAGGCGGAGGGGGAGACGGACGAGTCCTCATCACAGGAAGTTTCCCACAAACACAATTACATTCTGGCTTTTGTGGTAAAACAAAAAGTCTCAGGAGAAAGTGACAAGTGGGAAACATTTCAAGAACTTTACATTTACTCTGCGCCCCAGACTCTGTCCAAGAGATTCTTCTATTCCCCCGGCGACAGGAAATTCTGCCATGTCTGCGCCTTAAAGGGATCTGACATTATTTCCTGAGGAACCACCATATGTTACCATTCAGGAGTCCGGAAAAGCTGTGTGAGGACTTGTGCACCTCTATACCTTCTTGGCGAAACTACAGCCCTAGTGTCAGGACTATGGAGGAGAGGTGGGTATTTAGTCAGGATGGGTAATAAGTATAGTCTATTACATTAAAGGGGTCCTCCAGGAGTAACATAGTGGAGATCTATTGACTTTTTGAGATTGTGCTACACGGAAAAACCATGAGAAGACAGCTCCATCGACTACATGGTGGCCATTCTGAGGTACTGCAACTCAGCTCCCATTGAAGCGAATATGAGCCAAACTACAGTGGATAAAGCTTCCAGGTGTGCATGTACATGTGGAAGACAGTAGGAATAGCTGTAGGCCACATGAACCTGCATTATTATAGACTGAGATATGATGACTTGAGATTACAGGCACAAAGCCTTAGGCTACAACACGGAGATATTCTTATTACTTGCAAATTCATTGTCCTCATAGAGCCTTTGTATGGATAAATATCCGATTGACTAATTCTAATAATAATAATAATAATTCCTTTATTTCTATAGCGCCTACAGATTACGCAGCGCTGCACAGAGTTTGCCAAATCAGTCCCTGTCCCCAATGGGGCTCACAATCTAATCAACTTACTAGTGTGTTTTGGAGTGTGGGAGGAAACCGGAGGACCCGGAGGGATCCCACACAAACACGGAGAGAACATACAAACTCTTTGCAGAAGTTGACCTTGGGACTTGAACCCAGGTCCCCAGCTCTGCAAGGCTGTAATTCTAACCACTGAGCCACCATGCTGCAAGGCTGTAATGCTAACCACTGAGCCACCGTGCTGCAAGGCTGTAATGCTAACCACTGAGCCACCATGCTGCAAGGCTGTAATGCTAACCACCGAGCTACCGTGCTGCAAGGCTGTAATGCTAACCACTGAGCCACCATGCTGCCCTAATGCTATGTGTAAATGTGAGGACAATGATGTCACACATTTCCAGGTGACTTTAGGATTCAAACAAGCTTAAAAGTGCTTATAGATAATGATCTTCTCCTTTTAGAGCTTGGCAAAAGTTGGGCTAAGATCTACAGCTCCAAATGACTGAAATGTAAGCTGTCTACAAATCACTCCCCCTAGTGGTGGCAGCAAGTGGAGAGATTTGATGTATATAGCACACCCCTGTAATACCAGACACAGCCTGCACACTACAGTGGTGCTACTTATATACATAAAATAAAAACTAAAACAAACTTTCAGAAACGTATTTTATCTCCATACTTCAGTCTTACGATATAACAGAACTTTCCCCCCTCTGAGATGTGTCAGCAGCCCACAAGGTAATTAATAAGCTGCTGGAAAACTGTATCTATAAATATCTATTGATATAAGTATATAATTATGTCCCCCTGGTGATTCTTCCTTGGTGTTTGAAATAACTCAGATTCCAAAAATTCCTTAATTCCCACCCTGGGGCAGAGGAGGGGGGTATGGAGGTGCGGGGGAATATGTTCTGAATTCTCAGGGTAATATCATATTTAGTGGCTGGTTGGGTGTGGGTGGATAATAGGGCAATTTTGACTATATAGGAATTCAGCCTGCAGTACGACTCTACAGCTGTGGGACTACAAGTGCTATCATGCCCTGCTAACGTCAGTTCATAGCATTAGTAAGGACGTATTCACATTGGCTTGGTCATGCATGGTCATGGACAAGGCGACCCTCGGGACCGCATTGCTCTGTGCATGACACCAGCAGTGACTCAGCGAGGAGAGAGTTGTGCATGGATTGAGTCAGGGCTGTGCAGGGGAACATTGCTGAGAGCTGTGCAATGTATCTGCACAAGACCGCAGAATCCCGGGAACCTTAGAACCCAAAAAAGGAGATATCCATAACCAAAGTATTAAATCAAACACTCGCCACCTCATCACAGAGGACTGAGAGGTGGAAGTATTCATAGCTTCCACAGTTATAATCCCAACTTCTGATCCGAAGTGTCACACAAATCCCAGTCCATTCATCATGGAGGTCAGGAGGAGGCAGAAGAGACAGGGATGTATGGGGCCAAGGGTGTGAGTAAGTAACAAGCAGAAGGGGAGAAGGGGAGGGGTCCTAGTAGTGAGGGACAGGTAGGTGACAACGAGGTGCAAAGCAAAGAGACAGCAAGAGTGGAAATGTAATTAATTTGGTATGAGGATAAGATGCAAAGCGAGATGGTAGAAAGGGGCATGAAAGCCGAGAGAGGACATGAGCGGTAGGGAGGACATAGTAGAGGAGGGACAGAGAGGTGACAAGAAAGAGAGAGGACATGAGTGGTAGGGAAGAACATAGTAGAGGATAGACAGAGAGGTGACAAGAAAGAGAGAGGACATTAGTGGTAGGGAGAACATAGTAAAGGAGAGACAGAAAGGTGACAAGAAAGAGAGAGGACATGAGTGGTAGGGAAGGACATAGTAGAGGAGGGACAGAGAGGTGACAAGAAAGAGAAAGGACATTAGTGGTAGGGAGAACATAGTAGAGGATAGACAGAGAGGTGACAAGAAAGAGAGAGGACATTAGTGGTAGGAAGAACATAGTAAAGGAGGGACAGAGAGGTGACATGAAAGAGAGAGGACATTAGTGGTAGGAAGAACATAGTAGAGGAGGGACAGAGAGGTGACAAGAAGAACATAGTAAAGGAGAGACAGAAAGGTGACAAGAAAGAGAGAGGACATGAGTAGTAGGGAAGAACATAGTAGAGGAGGGACAGAGAGGTGACAAGAAAGAGAGAGGACATGAGTAGTAGGGAAGAACATAGTAGAGGAGGGACAGAGAGGTGACAAGAAAGAGAGGACATGAGTGGTAGGGAGGACATAGTAGAGGAGGGACAAAGGTGAGAAGAAAGAGAGGACATGAGTGGTAGGGAGGACATAGTAGAGGAGGGACAGAGAGGTGACAAGAAAGAGAGAGGACATTAGTGGTAGGGAGAACATAGTAGAGGAGGGACAGAGAGGTGACAAGAAAGAGAGAGGACATTAGTGGTAGGAAGAACATAGTAAAAGAGAGACAGAAAGGTGATAAGAAAGAGGGAGGTGATGAGTGGTAGGGAAGAACATAGTAGAGGAGGGACAGAAAGGTGACAAGAAAGAGAAAGGACATTAGTGGTAGGGAGAACATAGTA